>JAACJM010000170.1:0-187173 GCA_013368315.1 Tetrapyrgos nigripes | reverse complement strand
GACGGTCAAGTTATCCCGAAGGTGGTTTTGACAGTAGACGCCAGTTAACGAGGGAATGCGATCAATGAGTGATGACAGAAGTCTGAGTTCGATTGCCGAGTGGGGTGTGAAGGCGGGCATAGAATACCCACGGTTCGTAACAGTGTTCTCCTCGGAGTTGTGCTTTCGCTTGAAGCACACGGGTACTTCGCCATATGTCTTCCATGGCGATTCCTAGTGAACGCACCGTTGTTCCCGGGCGTATCAGGTTCTTGGGTCGATATGCATCTGGATGTTGTCGATGGAAAGTCTCAATCATCTCCTTCACCTTCGTCAATCCTGACGCTGGTTCCCATGAATTTTCCGAATCAGCATAATCCAACCATTTGACAAGGTATTGTACTCCCGTCGGTTTCTCGTTGGTTTTGAATCTAAAATCGTTTCTACATCGTATTCGTTGTCTTCGGGTAGCAGCTCAGCAGGTTCTCCCAGGTAGTTCACTCCGTGGGCTTCGGTTTCTTTGTACGGCGATAGGAGTGAGGCGTGGAACACTGGGTGAATGCGCCAGCCATTCGGTAATTTGAGTCGATAATTGACTTCACTGATAATGTCAGTGATTTCGAATGGTCCGTGACGACGATTTGCCAACTTAGCTTTCGGCCTCGTCGTTTTTAGATTCTTTCCGTCCAGTAATACTTTATCCCCAACCTTAAACTTCACTCCTTCGTTCCTGTAGTCCTTGTTTTGCTCTTTCATCAGTTCAGCCGCTGTCGCCAGACTTGCTTTTAGTTCTTCTCGAACTGCATCCAAGTTCTGGAGGCGTTCTTCGACTTTTGGTACGTGTGAAGTTGGATTGATAGAAGGGAATAGCCGGGGCAAAAATCCATGGAGTAATTCAAACGGCGATTTCCCAGTCGCTGAGTGAATCCGGGTATTATGACAGAATTCGGCGTACGGCAGGTATTTGACCCAATCGTCTTGACGATAGTTACAGAAGGTTCGAAGGTATTGTTCCAATTCTTGATTGAACCTCTCTGTTTCGCCGTCTGTCTGCGGATGATAAGCTGTACTGAGTGCCGAAGTGATACCTAACTTAGCGTAAATGCCTTTCATTACTTGGCTTGCGAATTGAGGTCCTCGGTCGGATATCATTTTATCCCATAAGCCATACCGCCGCCAGGTGTTGTCGAACAATAAGTCGATAGTTCCGTTGCTATCAATATCTTTTCTGCATGGGGAAATGACAACTGTTTTTGTTGAACGGTCGACCGTGACGTGAATTGCATTGAAGCCGTCACATTCTGGCAGGTCCGTGATGAAGTCAGTTGTAATGGTACCAAAGGGTCGTTCTGGTATTTCGTTCGGGATTAAGGGTACATGCGCAGGATGGTTGTTTGCCTTGGTTAACTGGCAGGTAGCGCATCCTTCCACGTAGCTGCGAATGAATACTGACATACCGGGCCACCAGAATTCTCTACTGACGAGTTCGTATGTTTTGAATCGTCCCGGGTGACCTGCAGTAAGGCTGTCGTGGTGCATTTTAACGATGTCCCATCTGAGTTGTTGATCGTTAGGGACGTAGATCTTCCCTCGGAACAAGATAATTCCGTCTTCGTAGTTCCATTCCTGTAAATTCTTTGCCAAAGCGCGTGGTCCGTTGTCAAAGATAGTTTGTAACGCACTTACGACTTCAGCATCCTTATCCGGACACTCCTTGATCCGCCTTTTCAACTCCGCATCTCCTATTGCGGTTACCGTTCCTGGTCGTGTCGCTCGAATTCTGAAGAATCTAGGGTCAAGCAAGACCCTGTCCTTGTTGTCATTTTCGACCCCCTCTTTATGGTCCGATCTCTGAGAAAGTGGGTCACTTCGATTCAGATTTCCAGGTTTATGGGTGAGCGTAAAGTCGAATCTGGTCAGGAACAAGGCCATCCTTGCTTGCCGTCGGCTGAGTTTTTGAGCCGTGGTGAAGTATCTAAGGTTGTTGTGATCGGTCAAGATTTCGATAGTGTGCGGCCCTCCTTCCAGGTAGTGCCACCAGGCTTCAAGTCCACGTATGATCGCTAGTAGTTCTTTGTCATGAATGTCGTAATTCCGTTCAGTTTCGGATAACGCCTTTGACAGGTAGGCTACTGGGTGCCATTTGCCATCTGGTCCTTGTTGTTGCAGGATACCTCCTGTGGCGTAATCTGACGCGTCAACTTCTACTCGGTACGGTTTAGAATGATCAGGCATTAGAAGAACTGGTGAAGTCGTGAACGTATCTTTGAGTGCCTGGAAGGCCCTTTGAGCTTCCTCGGACCATTCCCATGGATGTTCCTTTTTCGTGAGATCGAACAGTGGTCGTGCGATTTTTGAGAAATCTCGTATGAAACGACGATAGAAGTTTCCGAAGCCGAGGAATGACTGTACGTCTTTGACATTCCGTGGGACTGGCCATTTAGTTACGCCTTCGACCTTGACTGGATCCATCGCCAATGTGTTGTGTGACACGATGAGGCCGAGGAATTCTACTGAGTCGGTTTCGAAGGTGCATTTTTCCGGTTTAGCGTATAAGTCGTTATCATGGAGTCGTGCCAGTACTTGTTTTACCATGTATCGATGTTCTTCTAGTGATTCCATGAATATGAGAATATCGTCCATATAGATTACGACTTTTCCAGAGTCGATCAGGTCCTTGAATAGAGTGTTCATCATCGCTTGGAATGTGGCTGGAGAGTTCATAAGACCGAAAAACATCACCGTTGGCTCGAAGAGACCGCGGTTGGTTTTGAACGCCGCTTTCCATTCATCTCCCTTCTTGATACGTATGTTGTTATATCCCCATCTAAGGTCGATTTTGGAAAATATTCGTGCCCCTTTGAGTTTGTCTACGAGTTCCGATATAAGCGGTAAAGGGTATTCGTTCTTGACGGTCCCTTTATTTAGGGCACGGTAATCCTGTACTGGTCGTAGTTTTCCGTCTTTCTTTTTTACAAAGAAGAAGGGACTCGCCATAGGAGACTTCGACGGTCTTATGTACCCTTTCTCCAAGTTTTCCTTGATGAATTCATCGAGCTCCTTTTGTTCATTTGGGGACAACGGATATGTTTTGCAAGGGCGTGGTTCAAAGTCCGATTTTAACTCGATAGCGTGATCCCATTCGCCACGTTTCGGTAATCGTTCTGAGGTTTGTTTGTCAAAGACTTGTAGGAACTGATGATACTGCGAAGGAATCTTATCTTTAAGAGGTACATCGACCTGAACGCTCTGAGCTGCCTCTGCGAGTTCTTGTGCTTTCGTAAAACCCGCACGGATGTTCAGATCCGGTGTCCCTGATGTTTCTTCATCGAACCTCTCCTCTTTCCCTAACAATTCTTCCATTACGTCCTGTTCCCATCGTTCTGGGATCGTATCTCTCCCGTAGTCACCTTCGGTAAAGATTGCCGTTCCTTCTGAATTTCGGTGGAAGGATCGGACAGGAATTCGACGACGTCGCCCTGCAATTTTCGATTGGGCAATTGGTTTGAATCGTCCAACTGGTTCTATCCACCTGACTTGGTACTCCTTGTGGTGGGTTCTTGGATCGATGACTGTGGGTTTCAAGGTTTTAGTTTTCAAGTGGAGAACGGGAGGTGTTGCTGTGATACATGTTTCTGGGCATCTAGTCATGTCTACCCGTGAGTCTGACCAGTCTATATCTGGATTATGTTCTTCCAACCAGTCGGTACCGAGGATTATATCGTGATCCCCAATGTCTGTTACATAGAATTCGGCTCGTTCTTCGTGGTACGCCTTGTTGTCTCGAGAATAGATACGAAGATTTTGGATAGTGTATTCCCGTACCCATCCCATGGTGTTTTCAGAGCTGTCAACATTTCTAACTGGGAACGGGTTTTTGATAGGAAGGAGGGTAAGTTGATTTCTTTGTGTGAATTGACTGTTAATGATTATGCCTTCTGCACCGCTGTCTATTAGAGCGTTTGCGTCGATTTTTCTGCCAGTAATTTTGCCGATTAGTTCAGTTTTGAGTGTGATTGATGGTATCTGTTTATTGCGAGTGATTGCTGACGTTCTTATTTCTGAAGGAAAGGCTCGCTCACAAGAGGGGTGTAACACACTATATCGATTGTTCTTTAACTGTCCGGTGTACTGTTTTACTCCTACTGACGACGTAGCAGAGGAGTGATTCAAAAATCCAATTTAGACATAATGTCCTTCAAATAGACGGTTGCTTGTTCCTTTTCCTCTCCTTCTAATCCTTTAACCCTATTTACCATGTCGGAGATTTCTTTGATCGTGTTTCGAGATGAAGATGCCTGTGCCACCGTTACCGGTGGAGGGGATGCGGTTTCGGTTGTTCGAATGGTACGAGAGGGAAAGGTCCGGGAAGTGTTCTGAGATGACGCCTTTGGGAATGTTGGACATTCGTTGCTCATGTGTCTGGTCTGTCTGCATGCGAAGCACGCTCCTGCTTTTCGAAGTCGGTCCCTTTCGTCGGGTGTCAGTTTAGGTGGTAGGTTAAAAGACGAGTTAGCACCTGATCCCATAAGCGCATTAACGCTTGCTACCGTTCTTCCCTGAGATGGACCTGGACTACTCTTCGATGTTGAAGTAGTTTTCCAGCGTCCCTGTCTTTCTCGTTCCTTCAGCCACTCTAAATGAAGTTCTACAGCTCGTTCCTTATACTCCTCGAAGTCATCCCATTTCGGATACGTTCTTCCGACTGCTTCTCGGAGTTTGGGTGGTAACCCATCCTGATAGAATTCCAACAACGCCGCGTCTCCGAACTCGGATTCTTCTCCGTATGTATCGAAGATGCTATTGTAGCTGCTGATATCCGTCCCCTTCATCCTAGCAAACTTGATCTTCGTTCTCGCCACGTCTTCCGAGGCAAGAGCTTTGAAGTCCTTTTTGAATCTATCCCGTATCTGCTTCAAGGTTATCCATCTCCATTCACCTGGTGTATTCGCCAAGTTCTCATCCTCCTCATCTGCGTCTCGTTCTATCAATCTTTGCATTGCCCAATCTCCTCCTTTTTCTCCCGTGAAGAATGATAGGAATAGTGAAACCTGACTTTCCTTGGTCGGGTACTTTCCTTTATTCATGCGTAGATAGTTATTGAACAGGGCCAGCCATCGTTTTGCCTCACTACGTTCTCCGTTGAAGGGGTCTGGTTTCCTTCCTCGCTCGGAGGTTCCGTTCGATCCGATAGGAGGTGTATCAGCCATAACTGAGTCGTTCGGATCTGATGGATCTGGAGAAGGAGGTGTGGGAGGACGACGAGGGGCTACGGATGGTCCTTCGGCGGATGGAATGGTGGGCGAAGAGGGCGGGGGAGTGGGGTTGTTTGGTTCTGTTGGGTTATTGGAAGGGGTTTCTGGTACTGGGTCGGGTTCAGAAGGTTGGTCGGTAGGTGTAGAGGTTCCTTGGTCTGATCTGGTTCTAGGTTTTCGATGTGCCTTTTGAATTGCAAGTTCTTGGAGCTGGGTTATAACGTGTAACCAATTCAGGAGTTCTACGTCAGTAAGTCGTTGAGTGTTGTATCTGTTCAGGCAAGGTTGTGTAGTGCATGGAATCCAAGGATCGTCGCTGTTTTCGGGGATATAGCAGGCGTCTTGGTTCGATGCGGGATGGAATACGTGTGGTCGATTGGCATAACGGAGTTTCGGATCTGCAGATGCGGACCGTCGCTCAGTCATACACTGATTTTTACGAAAGGTAGTTGGGTCCTAGGATAAAGGAAGATGCTAGACCGTATTCGGGGGAAGGTGCTAATGGAGAGTAGTCGACGTGTTCTTTGAGGAATAGAGGTCCTGTAATTTGAACCACAGTTTCTCCTGTATTGAAGTCCTCTTTTACTGTTATGTATGAGAACGTTGAGAGGACTACGTCACCTAAGGTAAGTTTCCACACCCAATGTTTTGTGCAAACGAAGTGTCGGTCGAGACTCCACGGGTCTGTTCGTAGTTTTCTTCCGTGGGAGACCGCGTATTCGGAGTATAAGAGGTAACGGGGAAGGGGAAATGGAATCCGTTCGTAGTCACGAGGGGTTTCAGGAGGTTCGATACGAATTCGGGGGCGTGGGGTAGACAGAGTGAAAAAGGATTCTTTGGATTTCAATTACAGAACCGGTCGACCACCTTACTCGGGTTTAGCGAGTCTGGTATTACGTCTCGAGACTGTGTAGATGGGGGATGACCTCGTGTAACTGCTCCTTGAGTAGTTTACGCCTGCCAACCTGTGAGGCTCCTCACACAGGGTAGAGATGATGGGCTTTGGGGCACCGTAGGGGAAGGATAGGGTAATGGGAAGGTTCAATATGACAGAAGGATTTGTGAGGTGGGTGTATGGGAGTTCGTTCAAGTGTCAAGGTCGTCGGTACACTCAATAACCACCCAAGTCACTCAATGCGAGAAAGTCGGTTACAAGAGAATAGATTGTTGCAAAAGGTAGAGAGATAGAGGAATAGAGAGAAAGTAGGCTGACTAGGCTCTACACTGCGTAGTAAAAGTACGGAGCGGAGACGAAGTGAACGAACTAAGGAATAGGTTACAAAGATCACAGGTATATAAGTAAAATATGAACAGATGGGAAAGAGTAAGTAATAATAGACGGTATCATGTGGAAATGTCAAGGGCGAGAGAATAATGAGTCAAATATGGATAGATGAAGGTACTGGATCATACGGAGTGATTGACAGTGAGAATGTCCATGGAGATAGGAATCGGAGGAGATAGGAATATGAGTCATAGATCTAGAGAGATGGTAACTATAGATGATGATGAGAAATGGTTGATGTTTATGGGGTTAGAGTGGGAAATAGGTAGTAAAGGGAAAAGAATAGAAAGGAAATGAATAGGTGGGAGACGATTCATGACAATTCCATTCTGTGACACCCTGACCTACTTTGGCTTCGAGTGGAACATACCAGCCATGATTGTCTCCCTTCCTCATGAAAAGCTATGCAAGTACCTGGCTACAATTGCAAATTGGGAAAGCATGCCATCTCATGACCATGAGGACGCTTCTAGTCTCCATGGTAAACTCATCCATGTGAGCTACGCACTGCCTGCAGGCAGAGCCTATCTGACTGAATTAGAGAAGCTCATCGCAACTCTAGAACGCGCCAAACCACATGTTCGGTATCATTCCCCCAAGAACCTACCAGCTGACCTGTCATGGTGGAAAGAACAACTACAACATCCCATATCCAGACCCATCCCAGGACCAGCTGAGCTTATAGACCTCAATGTGTACTCTGACACCAGCAGAGGCCATGACATCGGCATATGTTGCAAGGGCCACTGGAGGGCATACCGCCTCCTACCAGGATGGAAAGGAGACGATGAACGGGACATTGGCTGGGCAGAAGCCATCGGTTTCTGGCTCCTCACACAGCTCATCACTATCTATGGCACAAAAGGGCACCACTACAAGGTACCTTTCTTCCACTACACTTTTCTCATCTTTTCACTCATCCATCATGGAACCGTTTAAACTACAGCTCCACGGAGACAACCAGGGTGTCGTTGAAGGCTGGTGGAATGGCTGCAGCAGAAACCAACCCACAAACACTATTTTCAAGCACATACACAAACTCGCTGAAGAAACAGGAATACACTTTCACACACGATATGTCCACACCTCCCGCAACCCAGCAGATGACCCCTCCCAGGGCCGTTACAGATCACACCAACTCCTCCTACCCCAAATCCCCATTCCTGATGAGCTTAAACAGTTCATCGTCAACTTCAATACCCCTCTTACCCCCAAAGAACAACATACCAGACGTTCTCCTGCTCTCTCTGCTAACGCACCTGAGAGCACTCAACAACAACATGCTTCCAGGAAAGCAGATCTCCAACAATACTGGGAATTCAAAGCAGAACAGCTCACCATCGCTGCTTTCTCCTGGTCTGAACAATAATCTTCAGGGAGAAGTACGTTGGCCTTCCACACTCCCTAGTACCCCTTCCACTCTATCCAGGCCACGTTCATACCCAGCACATCTTCCCTTGCAACCATCCACTTTATGCCTTCACTGCCTTGCCCAAGATCGTCTGCTACTTTGGAAACTGGTGGAACAAAGAGTTTTCCGAGATGCACAAAATCGGCTCATCAATGTCTCTGACGATGACGTGACTCAGATCCAACAAGTGACTGTACCAGCATACAGGGACAGAACCTTGGTCTCGTGTTTCATGTCTTCTGTGATGAATGAGGAATGTCTGAAGAACAACGTGCACCTGCCAGCCCCGACATCAGTGTTGTGAGGTCCAGTTCAGGTCAGGTCCAGCCAAAATTTTCTGGCCCTTGGCCTGGACCTACAGGGTCGGTCCACCCTCTTGCTGGACCCTGGACCTGCAGACCTGGGTCAAGAGGGCCAGTCCAGGGTCGGCCCAGGTCCACATAGAGAAAAAGTGTTTTGGAGGGTAGGACCCATAAAAAATGTTAGAATCTGTAAATAATGTAATTTAGTAGTTGTATCTGTATAAACTGACAATGATGACTGTAATAACTGAGCCACAGCACATCTGCACTCAAGTGATAACATTTATGCAGCTTCGAGTTCATGCTCAGCATCTTCCGAGTACTGCAACTCAGGTCACCAGATCCTCTATCAAAAAGGTCAAAAGAAGGTCATCGAAGCCGCTCAAAGTGCCTAAACTCAGTCATACCGACACCTGAGGTCCAGAGGTCCGGACCGGGTCAGCCCTCCTCCTCAGCCTCTGACCCTTGACCTGGACCTTCAGGTCCAGGTCAGGTCTTACATAACCACTGGACCTGGACCTCAGGGTCAGTCTGGGGTTGGTTCAGGGCCAATGGGGCCATGGCCCGGACTCCAGCAACACTGCCCGACATAATCTTGTTGTGGTTATCAACCATAGCGGGAACCTACTTGGGTGCCACCATCAAGAACTACCTATATGGCGTATGGGCCTGGCATTTAATTCACGGGGTCAACTGGCAGATGGACGAAGCAGGTGTAGAGGCTTTACTTTGAGCTGCATCACGCTTAACCCCAGAGTCGTCGAAAAAGAAGAAAAGACTCCCCTACACCGTTTCCTTCATTTCCACCATACTAGAGGATCTAAAACCTAGTATTCCATTGGACACCGCCATAGCAGGATGCTTAACGACCACCTTCTACAGCAGTGCGCAACTTGGCGAATTCACTGTTCCAAAACTGGCAGATTTCAAACCCAGCAATTTCATCACCAGATCAAATGTACACATCGGGAGAGACCGCAATGATTTCGAGGCCACCATATTCTGTGTACCGAAAACAAAATCAGACCCCATCAATGGAGAGGACATCTTCTGGGCAATACAAGATGGACCAACAGACCCAAACCATCATCTGCAGAATCACTACCATGTAAACGACCCACCCCCCAATCAACACCTCTTCGCTTACCACGTAGTTAACGAAGGCTACATTTCTTTCAAACCCCTCACCAAACACTGTTTCCTAGACCATATCAATGCCACCGCCAAAACCAAAGGATTAGATCCACTTCAGGGACATGGCATTCGCATTGGATCAGTACTAGAATACCTACTACGAGGTATGCCATTCGATGCAGTGAAAGTAGCCTTCAGATGGAAACCAGACGCCTTTCTTACTTATCTTCGTAAACATGCCGAAATCATGGCACCTTACATGCAGCCACAGTTACAGTGGCCAAAAAAATTGTCCACATGTTTGGCACTTTTGGAAAGATTGCTGATTTAAGAGCTATTGAGCAGAAATCTCAAAACATGGCTGGTGGTAGCAAGAAAGCCTTTGATTAGAGCTACAATAATCTGTCTGTTTTGTCTTATTTGGCCACATATCTGTGGAGTTATGATTGATTTAAAATTGTATGTCATTTGGACAATTTTTTGAGTTGCCACTTCAAAATCATTATTGCAATAACCTGATGTGTTATACATGATGTCATGGGTGGAGCTGTACAGTAATGTGATGTATACACCACAATGATGTCATAGCTGCCAGCTGGAGCATACATAGCAACATACAGATGCTCTACAGCTTCTATGAAAATCATGGGGTCCCTCATATCAGCCCAGAAAGACAATCTCTACTCTCTCCTCTAAACTGCCCCTCCCTCTATCAAACTTTCAGCTCAGACTGAAGTATGAAAGCAGAGTGTTGCTTTTATAGGTAGAGAGACATGTTCTGATAAAGGAAACCATTGGATATAGCACTTTAGAAAGTTAATACCCAGCTGAAAAATGGCCACCTCTGGATCAACTCCCATATTATTAATGCTTTCCAGGATTTTGTTACTTAAGATGGTCATATAGTGTTTGCAATCTATCTTCCCCTTCATCTGGACCATTTTTACTGCTTACTGTTGCCCCATACCCTACCCCATCATGTCATTTTCTCTCTCAAATGTCATCATTTCTGTCACATCTTGCTGTACCATGAATTTATCTCTCTTTTCTCACACATGCTGGGGCATATTTGCCCCAAAATAATTGGTTTTGGTCTTATCTGAGAAAATAACCCACTTCTAGCCTTCTACAGCCTGGTCTTTTTACATCTGTGCAAACTTCAAGTGAGCCTTGCTGCAAGTCACTGTAAGTTTGCACTTGTTCTGTGTTTTGGAGATCGCCACAAGACGTTTTCAGGAATGTTTTGGCTGTTATAGGTTGGGACAGGTTGTCCAAGAAGAGCCTTGATGTTTCAGGCCACTTGTGTAGCAATCTGGCTTTACCAGAATGGATTTTTTTCCAATCTAACCTCTTCACAAGTAGTAGAGAGCCTCCTAGGACACCCTGCTGTATTGTTCTCATTGTCTGTATTTGTCTTTTAAGCCACAAAAGCAACTCTTGGCTTCCATACTCCAGTCTGAGCTGCAATTTTTGCAGATGGAGAGGCAGTTAAGAGGAGAGAGTAGAGATTGTCTTTCTGGGCTGATATGAGGGACCCCATGATTTTCATAGAGGCTGTAGAGCATCTGTATGTTGCTATGTATGCTCCAGCTGGCAGCTATGACATCATTGTAGTGTATACATTACATTACTGTACAGCTCCACCCATGACATCATGTATAACACATCAGGTTATTGCAATAATGATTTTGAAGTGGCAACTCAAAAAATTGTCCAAATGACATACAGTTTTAAATCAATCATAACTCCACAGATATTTGGCCAAATAAGACAAACTAGACAGATTATTGTAGCTCTAATCAAAGGCTTTCTTGCTACCACCAGCCATGTTTTGAGATTTCTGCTCAATAGCTCTTAAATCAGCAATCTTTCCAAAAGTGCCAAACATGTGGACAATTTTTTTGGCCACTGTATCCCAACCAAAACCATCCTAAGATCTAACTTGGATCTAACGAAACCATTAACATTACAAAAAGAGAGTTATACTCTCTCTCTCTCTCTCCTTGATGATAGCATCAGAGTGCAATCCGAAGACAACTTTTTCTCGTGGACAATTTGAATTTGGTCCCAAGGATGTCATCTTGTCCTCGAAGCTTGAAGGTTGACAATCCGACGATTGAGGCCTTTTTCATCCACATGTACAAATAGATGACGTAGTAGCGGCCTAGGCCTTTTTACCAGCAACACTCCGGACGCGTTCGCTGCATGGAAAAGCTCAGTGAAAGAGCTCGCAGCTCAGTGCTCTGCGGCGCAACATCTGACAAGGACAAGCAAGGTCGGTGTCTCTGCACGAGTTCTCCAGTCCAATAAACAGGTCGAGAAAGGTATGCTCTAGCTGCCATCTGAAACAGAAACGAGTAATTCTTATTCACAACGATCTAGACAACTCACAGATCCTACCAAGAACCAGCCATGATAATAATACGGTATATAAGTAACGTCAGATTGTACAGCCCTAGCTCGAAGGCGCACCTAAGGCTATAGGAACGATCAAAACGGGAGGAGGTATCGAGTTGCCGACGGTGAGAAGGACGGGGATTGAAGAAGAGGTTGAGAGACACGCGTGAACGTCAGACTCGGCTCTTGCAACTCTCACATCCATCGCATCTCTCTTCTACTGTACTTGGATTAACCACAGACGCCGCTCTCAATGATCCCATGGGGGTATACTGCCAGAAAAGAAAACAGTAAATTGGTGCGTACCTATGCACAGTTCAAGTCTCCAAACCTCCTCATCGTCTTGTACAGAGACCATAGTACCTCGGATTGTGCCCTACCGACGAGGGATACAATCCATTTATCACAGTTTCGATGGTCTGACTGGGAAGATAAGCAATCTTTCACGTCCGGGATGATAAACATTGGCAGTGATGGAGAGCGGCTACCTCAAAGCTTCAGGTACGCCCGGCTCCAGCTGTTTAATGTAAAATAAACATGATAGAGCCCTGACCGTCCAAATTACGTTAGGTTCCATTAGGAAAAGCTTGGACTTGAGCTCCAGACATATGTGTACATCCCGCTCACTTTTGTAGTCATCGAGTTGGAACTGGGAATTCACTGATCCCCGCATTCGATTCGTCTCCGTACTCAAAGGGCTGCCGCTCATCATTGACGCACTCTTTCCGTGCCGTCCGGCAACGGCCCAATTTGTGCCCAGTCGTAAGAATATCTTTTGCATACATTGAAACCTGCTACTTAACACTGCCTAGTCTCCCAAATCTACCCGTATTTGTCGGACATGTAGTGTACACGGATTCGCGAGTCTCACTGCTTTGATGGCAGCAGAATTCAATAAAAGACCCTCAATCTTTGTCAAAACGGTCTTACACCTTTCCCCTGAACATGGCAGCTAATCCTACTGTCGCTGCGGGCGGTATGCCTCTCGAGTCCACCGATCGCTTTCGGGATTCCAGTGATCCCACCAAGATGTCCAAATTCCCTCGCCTCTCCCGTCCTGTTCCTATGATGCGTGCCGAGTACGATGTCGTAGTCGTAGGCTCAGGCTATGGCGGTGGTGTAGCTGCTAGCAGAATGGCTCGCGCAGGAAAAAGTGTGGCCGTGTTGGAGATGGGGAAGGAGAAATGGCGTAAGTCTTCTTCAGTCCCTTACTCAGATGTTGATGTAACTGATGGTCTTGACGTGTAGCTGGAGAGTATCCAAGTACTCTAGCTGAAGCGCTTCCCGAATTACATGTCTCGGGGAATGTTGGTGTAGACTCTGGCCCTCTGAAGGATATTGCGGTGGGGAAACCAACGGGTCTATATAATTTGATTCTGGGAGAGGGTCAGAATGCTTTCGTTGGAAAAGGTGTGTGTTTTCAAGTCGATATCAATAGTATGCTTACTACGGTGCCTTTGTTAACAGGTCTCGGAGGAACATCACTGCTCAATGCGAACGTATTCCTAGAGTGCGACAAGAGGACGCTGGCACTGAGCCCGTGGCCATCGGAGCTCCGAAAGAACACTGATGCTTTAGATGAATGTGAGTTCCTCATCGCAATGGCTGTTTCTTTCAACTGACTGATCATCAGATTACTCCCGAGCTGCCCATATGCTTCAACCCACTCCATACCCCGAAGACTATCCACCTCTGAAGAAACTCTCTGTCCTTGAGAAACAAGCCGAAGCTCTTGGCTATGGCAAAAACTTTTATCGGGTACCACAGACTACCTTTTTCAAGAATGAAGTCAACAACGCCGGCGTAGAAATGAAAGCCTCAACCGGCAGCGGAGAAGATTGTACTGGCGTCAATGACGGGTCCAAGGGCTCAGTCCTTATGAACTACCTACCAGACGCTTGGAATTGGGGTGCCGAGATCTTCTGCGAATGTGAGGTTCGCCATGTTCACCCTGATCCAAATGGGAAAGGGTATATTGTATTCTATGCTTGGCATGCCGACGGTAGAGATCAATTCGAGGATTCTTTCTACACTGAATTGATGTGGGTCCGAGCAGTAAGTTTCGTGTATATGGGAAAGAGATGTACTGATAATTTCTCAGCGTGAACTCTGTTTTCTTGGAGCTGGTACACTTGGCACTACCGAAATTCTCCTCAGATCCCGTGCTCATGGTTTGAAGATGTCGCCTTTGGTAGGACAGAAGCTGTCAGGCAATGGAGATGTTCTAACTTTTGGTAAGTCATCCTTTCTTGCTGCTTCAGAAGTGTTAATGACAGAAATTTAGGATACAACACTGACGAGATCGTCAACGGTATTGGAAGGGAAAATCCTCCAGCAGATAACCCCCCCGGTCCAACTATCACTGGCGTCATTGACAACAGAGGCCCAGAAACATCACCAAACGTATTGGATGGCTATGTCATCGAGGAAGGCGCCATTCCTGCAGCTCTCACTCCAGTCCTTCAAACAATGCTGGAAGTACTGCCTGGCAAACGATATCCCAAATCATACAGCGTCAAAGAGCGTCTTCGGCACCTGTCCTCTCGCGTGAAAACACGCTTTCTTGGGCCATATGCTACTGGTAGCTCTCTAAACAGGACTCAAACCTACCTGATCATGTCCCACGACAGTAACGAGGGTATTCTAAACTTGGAGAATGACAAGCCGTATCTGCAATTCTTGGGTGTTGGTCGTACGGAGCATGTCAAGGTGTTGGATGAGGTGATGACAAAGGCAACTGGTGCCATCGGAGGAACTTTTATCAACTCGCCTTTCTATGCAGCTTTTAATCAGCAAGAGGAGATCACGGTCCATCCTCTTGGAGGTGCGATTATGAGTTCGGACGGCACTGGTGTTAGTGGCGTAACGAATCACCTTGGGCAAGTCTTCACCGGAATGGAAACGGGTGTCTATGAGGGACTCGTATGCGTTGATGGGGCCATAATTCCAACTGCTTTAGGTTAGTTTCCTCCTTCAAAATCGCACAAATTCTTTTCTGACTGACTTGAAGGTGTCAATCCATTTGCCACTATCACCGCTCTGGCTGAGCGTTCTGTCGATCTTATTGCTCTTCGGAACGGGTGGGAGATTGACTTGGCTACGAAGAACGGCAAGCTGGACCTCTTTAACAAGCCAACGAGGTCGTTCTCGTTGACTTCAGACACGGAAGTCGCAGTGAAAGCCATCAAGTCTTCCACTGGTAGCGGTGTGCGATTCACTGAGATCATGGACGGTCATATATACATCGGCGACGACATCGACGATTTTACAGTCGCAGAGAATGCAGGCAAGGCAGCTTCCAGCTCTGCACGGTTCTATCTCAGTGTTGATATGTACAATGTCGAGAACTGTAAGATTCAGTGTCCACTGTCACGTTCTACATGTTTAACTGACTATGCACTAGTGATTAAACTTAGCGACCATTCCTCCCTCGCTACGGGCACATTCTCCTGTGGTGCTCTCTCAAAAGACCCGCTTCTTGTTCTCCGTGGAGAAGTGCAATTCTTCACCCCATTAACCAGTGTCTCCGACGCCAAACAACTTGCCTACAAGCTCACCCTACTCAGCACTGACGGGCAGACGTACCTTCTCAATGGCTACAAAAATATCGACAGTAACCTCTCCTTCTCCGTCTCTAAGACCTGGAAGGCTACCACGACACTCTTCGTCACCATCACAAAGCCCGATGGGAGCCTTATTGGCCGTGGAAAGCTGTATATATCATGGCGCAACTTTGAGGATGAACTCAAGTCTTTCGGGAACCTGACAAATGGAGGTTTAATCAGGAATACAGCATCTCAGGCTAGCTTCTTGAGCTTCTTTGCAAGGAATGTCGCTAGCTTCTTCATTGGGCCTTTCCGCAAACTCGAGTACGCTCCGCCGCAGGAAGATGCCTACAGCATTGCGGACGTCATCAATCCTCGAACCAGGATAGGGTACTTGCCAAAGCCTGACCCTATTAAAATCGCCACGCTCAAGGCTCAAGATGGCATCGAAACGACCATTCGTGTATGGGCACCCACGGCTAACGCAGATGCTGGAAAAATCCCAATCCTCATGGTCCCCGGAGCGTCGGTCGACCACCAAATCTACGCGCTACCGACAATCCCAGTCAACACGGTCGACTATTTCACTGCACTCGGACACACTGTCTATGTCTTGACTCCGCGTTTTGGTATTACACCGACAGTGAAGATGAGCTCCACCCCTGCTGATGCGGCCCAGGATGTCCTCGCAGCTATGGAGTTTGTTAGGAAGGAAGAGGGTGGTAGGAAGTTTTATGCACTTGTGCATTGTCAGGGAGCGGTAGCTACATGCGCAGGGATGTTGAATGGTTTGATACCTGTGGATTGGATGGCTGGGATGACGGTTAGCCAGGTGTTCATCAGGCATAAATTTGGAGCTGTGAATCAGATAACGGGTGGTACGACGCTGTTGCCGAAGGTGTATAGGGTGAGTTTTGTTTGTGTCTTTTCACTTCGAGTTAGCTCAAATAGCGACTACAGGCGATCTTTGGCCCCTGGTACCCAGTCATAACCCCACACACTCTCGGCCAGACTCTCCTCGACCAGGTCCTACGCTTATATCCAGTGGGGTCAAGTGAAGAGATCTGCAGCAGCACCGTCTGCCATCGTCTCTCTCTCACCTTTGGACGGCTGTGGACACACTCAAATCTCAATCGTGCTACACACAGCCAGCTAGAGAACTTTTTGACTGGCCTACACATGGATTTCATCACAAATTTACTTCTGATGGGTGAAGCAACACGGATCTTGGATGCACAGGGTAAAGACACATTGCTTAACGATGAGAATCTAGGCCGTTTCAAGGGCTTGCCGATATCGCTGATTAGTGGAGGAAAGAATGTCGTGTATGATCCTGTGACGACGAGTATGTGCTATGATGATTTGAGGAGACGTTTTCCTGGTCAGGAAGAGTTGTATCGGAGGACTGTTATTCCGGGGTATGGGCATTTGGATAATTGGATGGGGAAGGAGGCTTGGAGGGATGTTTATCCTGTGGTGAAGGAGCATTTGGAGTGGTGTGTTGAACGGGAAGGGTAGTTGGGTGTTACTACTTGCCACCTCGAGCTCTATCAACGGACTGATTACTTTACTACTTTACACATAATACAGTAGAATAGTTACATATATTGGCTGTATCAAAGACTGTTTCGACTGAAGAAGTGCAGATTCCTTTCCTTATTCCTGTTCTGTTTAGCTCAGACCTGAAACCGACTTGAAAGTTGAAACGGACGTCAAGCTAGTGGTCTGGTCTAGGCCCTACTAGTACTACGGCCGTTGTTGCTGAACTTGTTAATCCGAGCGTTAGGCGGCCGTATGTTTCGTCTTCGAGTTTGACTTGGTGGCTGCATGACCACCTAGTAAGTTTAGCAGTATATTTAGCATGAGCATCAGTGGTCTAACGGTCATGATGCGACCTTCCCAAGGTCGCGAACGGGGTTCGACTCCCCGCTGATGCATTGTACAGGATGTCATAATTGTTTTTGTCCCTTCTCTCGTTTGAGAGACATGTGATTTTTCGTAGTGCCGGAGGAGGAGAGGCCGGGTTTTAGGTCTCTTGACGGATGACCACGACGACGGTGACGATGAGCACGTCGTCCAGCGACGCAAAGACATTGCGCTCACTGTACAACCGCGCTGCCCGTGCCTTCCTCGGCCGCGACCTTCCTCTCACTCACTCCCTCATCAACTCGGCCTTTGACGTCCTCGACTCATTTCAGTCACCAGCTCTACCCGATTATCTTCGTAAATGGGATATTTTAAGGATTACGTTCGAAACTACTGTTTACTCATCACCGTCTCCACCCAATTCCGCTGCTCTTCCCGATAGTCTTCAAAACCTCTCTATAAAGACTCCTCAAGCTTTTGTCTCTGATTTATTCGAGCGCTCTCTTCGGTCGTTCACCAAAACAAAGGGCGCCTCTAAATCCGTCTCTAAATCCACGCATAATGCGGCGTTTGACAATCCAGACTCGGTCTTACTTCCCGCTCCTGTCCTCATCACTCTCGTCTACTCGAGTCTCAAACTGGAATGTCCGGAATCTGGAAGGAGAATGATTGAGGATTGGTTGGCGAAGAGAGGTGATCATTTGACAGATTCCGAGTTGTCTGTGCCTTCCGTGTACTTGTCGGCTTCTGCATCTGCATCTCGCGAATCAATCAATTCGTCCACGGAATCCCTTCCTGGACCTCCTGGAGCAGAAGAGAATGGTGGTTACGAAAAGGTTATAGAGCTCTATTGTATACATGTCCTGCCCAAATTGGAGCAATGGGACTACGCGAAAGAGTTCCTCGAGTACGAGTCTGAAATGAGTGTCAACACTCGAGAGGTGTGTAAACATCTCAATGCCGCTTATTTTTGAAAAATCTAACGACAAAACCGTCCAGAATTTGAAATCTAATCTTCGAACCCTCCACACTCAACACATGCAATCCCTTCTGTCCAACTCTTCTCACTCTCCTTCATCCCTTCAACTCCCGCCACATCCTTCATCTTCTCCTAGATCCACTAGCTCAAATTCTTCTTCACCGCGTACCCGCTCAACCTCACCCGCTCCATCGTCATCCTCTTCCTCATCCCTATCCACCACCTCCACGCATACCATTGTCCCAGCGACTCCCAAACCTAACGCTAACGGAGACGCATTAGCCAACGGCAACGGTCTCGGCAGCTCACGTTCCTTTACACCCTCCACATCCCTCCATAATCTCTCAACATCACACTCACACTCTCGTTCTACTTCTTCGGGATCAGACTCGGCAGGAACGATTACACCGACAGAGAAGAGAGCCCTTAATGGACATGGACACGGGTTGAACAACCCTCTGGGTCCATACGCGTCTTCGTCCTCGAGATCAAAACGACAAGGTAAAAGTAGCTCATCCAAACATCATAATCATCATCCTTTAAATCCAAACGGCTTAACACCATTTTCACTCCCGAGACCCGGCTCTGCTGACACAAAATCGAAAAATGCTGTCAACGCATCCTCTTCTGCGAATTCTAACCATGCTCCTTCGTCGTCTTCTTCGACAAGGTCGTCGACACTGGGCTTTCAAGCTCTCATACGAGCCTCGATAGATCCGTATTTCGACAAGTTGAGGAGTCTGGGGTTGTTGAGTCCTACTGGGACGGGTACGGGGACGGGGACGAGAGGGTGGTTTGTCTTGGTATTAGTTCTGGTGGTGTTTCCTGTTGTGTCGATGATTCTTAGAAGAGGACGGGGGAGGGTGGGCACTAGTTCGGCTGTGAGAGGGTCGATAGGAGGAGCAGGGCCTACGAGTATTGGGGTTGGGACGGGAGCAGCAGCAGGGGCGGTAGAGCTTTCGAGGATTAAACAGAGGTTGAGAAACGCGAATGCGAGTGATGGTTTGGGGTTGGGAGCGGCGTTAGGAAGGGCTTGGGGAGAAGTGGTTAGAGTTGTGGTTGATACGGTTAGGATGGGTGGGAGTGGGTTGGTTTAATAATAGAGTATACGACTAGCGAGCAGTGTATTTGGGGTGTTCTTAAGATAATTTGGATTTGGATGGTGATGGAGGTGGATGGATGGATGGATGGTTATGCGCTTGCTTTATTTCATTAATTTATTCTGCAGTGTGGGACACATATCTCTTCCTTCAAATCGGTTTCGTTCTTCACATTATCTACCTAATCTACATAAGTATACAAATATGAGGTGGTATCCTCAACGCATACGTAGAGGTTACTTACTTGGAAATTACTTGGTTGAGTGGGCCGAGAAGACTTCACCGGTAACTTGACACCAACTTCATACAGAGCACGACTACCGTCAAGTATCAAGATCTGGTCTTTGCCAGGCTTCCTCTGTCATCGTAAGACGCAACGTGGGTCCCCTGTTTACTACTACTCTTGAACTACTCTTGAACTACTCTTCTCAACTGTGCACGTAATTTGGTGTAAGCCGTCATCACAACTCCGAAGTTATATATGCTCCTCATGCAGGACGGAAAGATACTGTCCAATGTCCTTTCTCCGTGTCCGGATACATGTTGATGGTGTACGCATGTCTTTTCTTTCAAGCACAGGCTGTCCTTGGTTCCAAAGTCTGGCGTCGAAGGCGATGTGTTTGGAAGAACAGAAGTAAAGCATGTTTTCTAATAGTCGGAAGGTCGTTTCGAGTCCAAGCAGGTGTTGGAAGTTGAAACGTTGATGAGGCACATGGCCCAGCGTCGTGAGGAGAATTTTACCTTTGCCAATGACGGCTTACAGCAAGCTAAAATAGTAGACTTCATATTACAAAACATAGTTACTAGTATTCACAAAAGAGTGCAGAGATTATTGAAAGACGGCAAGTAGGCACTGACAAGATGAGGACAGCATTCGATAACATCAGCGAAAGGCAAAAGGAAAGCAGATTTGTCCAAGGTACTAATTAGATCTATGAACTCTAGGACGAGTAACAGGCTGCAGATCATGGAAAAGCTTAGGCCCGGAGGGAGGACATGCATTTCATGGCACAGATGAACGGCCCACAACACACTCCGACTGGCTATAGGAATGGTCGAGGGCAACCGAAATGAAGACGTAGTGCAGATAGGCGCCACAAACCACGCAAGCATGAAAGATTTGATGGGAGTGGAAGAAGTAATCAAAAGTCCCGGGAGAGAAGCGTTCTGGGATGCGGTTTACACTAGAGATGTCGAGATATGAAGAAGTTGAGTGAATTGAGTAAAAAAAGATAAGACAGATGACACATACTATAGTAAGGAACCTCCGATGTAGAAAGAACCCGAGAGGAGAAACCATTGAACTCCCATGTCCACCAACGTCTTCTGAACACCATGGACGAGCAACCAGTGACAGACTGGAATAGCAGAGGCGAGACCGAGCGCTAAGAAAATTGCTGTGCGTGCTCCTCTATGGGTGGGCTTCGAATATTCCTCATCGAGGACGATAAAAGCAGCAGCTGTTATGTAAGGTGTTTAGCATATATCTAAGTGGGGCCAGGGCAAAAGAAATTCATTCTACCTCCATTCGCAAGTGTAATCGCTAGGATGTAGACTATCTGGAACTGAGTCTCGCAGAAAAATCCATAGTAGAGAAGGGGATAATGAGATCCCAAGTTCAAGACCATGATACCCACATAGTCAAACGCATGACAGCGTCGGCATACCTGGACAGATCCCAGTAAGTGACAGGGCTACGTTGATTTGAATAATTTTACCTCTCGAGAGTGGCAGTTAGAGGTGTGGAAGAGCGCACTGCTGAAAAGACAAAAGCTCGCGGAAGCGAAGAATATTGCAAACATAACGTGATCCATCCACGTTGTCCGATATGTAGTGAGCTGCGCAGGGTGTACAGTTGCAAGAAAATAGACGAACAACACGCCACCCCAAAGATGACTGTGTATGTTTACTAGTCGAAATGAGTTGGGATTTGGGAATGTGGATCTGGCTAGATTCTCCCATACCTGATTCGTTATGCAAATCTTTGTGGCAATCAGCAAACCTACATTCGAGGTATGCGAAAGGACGTACACGCGAACACGGACTCCAGACAACCCTTCCAATGGTGTTGTACCCTGTGCAGAATTAGGGAAAGAAAGAACCAAGATCGCGATGTATACCTTCGGTATCCGTATACGATGTACTCGTTGTCCTTTTGCCACTCCGGAAGCTCGGAGTAAGTCACAGTCTTCGAAGAGCTTTTGGATTTGTCTGGCATGTTGGGTTCTTTCGAGGAGGGAGTTGCCTTGTCCTTAGGGATCCTGGGGCGATGACTCGACATGGTAACAGATGACAGGCCTGCGCTTGTTTGGGAGTGATACGTCGATGGGTATTTTCTGATCCAGGTCCCAGAAGCCCGAAGATGAAGATTCCCTTCCGTACCTTCCTAAATCGTTTGGATTTGCCGGCGATTGACCCGCCCTCCCCATTTGACTCGGAGTTGCCGTCTTTACCATGAAATACATATTTTTTGATTTGTGTCATGGCGTGATTTCCTTTTCTGACGATGGTGGAGGTCGTGAGCAGGAGGAGGAGGAAAAGGAGGAAGAGGAGGAGTGGTTTAGGCTGGGATCAAGAACTGATACGCCGCCGCCAGGAGAAGCCTCGTGCTGCCCAGTGTCCTTGTCTTCTGTCAAAGGACAGCGTTGGGATTGGACGTGAAGCTGCTGTCGATCCTTTGTCTTCACCTCGATGTCTTTCTTTCATTTTTCTGTTTTATTTTCCTTCTTGTTTTGTTTTTTTTCGTCGCGTCATTCTGACCAACCGACTGGCCAGGGTTCACGTCAATCCTACGCTCACAACGCTGCCAGCAGTGCCTCCACACTCTCTTCTTTAAACCCACTATACCTACATATCCCCGTCCCCTAACTCTGCTCACCCGAATCCGTACCCGACATTCCTAGCATTATTATAATAATATTATTAATAATTAATATCCGGCGTAAGAACCTGCGCCGCGTCAAACCGTATGCTTCTGCTTCTTGGACTTCTAGGCCCTGGATCGGATAATACCCATCGACACTCTACTCCTTGTTTGGGCATGCTGTTCATGAGTCCGTGCTTCGATCATGCATCATGTACGGTGCACGAGGAGACTCAGGACAAAATTATTTCGCATTCGCTGTCAAATCCCTGAGTCTCGGCCCAGTCCGTGCTTCTCCCATATAATTCTACTGATTCTGTTTGGATTCTGTGGCAACTTTTAGTGCAAAAATGCCAAGTAAGCCTTGGTACCGTACCGAGGCTTACTTGGCAGTACCCCACTATTTTAAGGTAATATCCGACAAAAATGACATATCTGTCTTTGAGACTCTTCTGGATCCATATGTTTTCTTGTTTCCTCTCCGAAGCTTTGCATTTATGGCTCTGACTTGGGATGGATGAAGATGCCCGCCTACCCCTACGTGTGGTCCTAGGCAATCCCTGCCAAATTTAAACTCCGACGCTCTGCCAAAAAATGGTACTGAGCTCGGCTTTATCCTACGTCCCCCCTGTCCTTTGGTTTGTATGAGAATAATTGATCCTTACGCATGTATAAACACTTTCTAGTTTGTAGAATTTTTTGTTGGTGAGGAGAAGTACAATATTTCACTATTTTGGAGCAGATATTGGCCGATATCTTTGGTTTGGGAGATAAATCGAAAATTCTACTAACTAGACTCGAAAGGGATTGTATTCAAGTGTTAGATGCATTCAGATGTGGAGGGATGAAGGGGAACTCCATGTTAAAAAAGATGATTTTCGAGGAAGGAAATTGGGCGCGGGAGACCGGTCCGGTGACCGCACCTCATTCATTTCGTCGCCTCCTTCGTGATTCACACGTCGCACGCTCCCCTTTACGTGGTTATGACCCGTTCGCGTCTACAGAAGCAAAACGACCGCGGTAACACTTTTGGACGCGTCAAACGGACCGCTTTACCTACTAGTCCCGTTACCCCGAGACGCCAAGAAGCCTTGCGCGATTTACATCTGGCACAAGAGTGTGTGTCTGCGCGGGACGCCAGAATCACAAGCTTGCGTGATGATATCAACTCGTCTGCTTTGAGGCACGCGAAAACTGAACAAAAACTGAAGAACGCACTACGTCGAGAGCTAGAGAATACAGAGTACTGCTACTTCTTACGCATTCTGAGCCGGAGAATCACAGTTTTTGGTACATATATACTATTTCATCTAAGGAATGATACTATCATGTCTCGGAGCTTAGGTATAGATGAGGGATGCACAGTAGACCTGTCTGTCGACGCAGACGAGGCTTCGTGAATCGTCCTCGCTCTCCACCTACCGTGGGAATGCGACTTCCGAATCAGATTTCTGGCGGGGGTTGCCTAGGACCACTACGTGCCAACATAAGTATCCGGCCTTATGTTTTTTTCCGACTTCAAGAATATCCACTGGTGAGTATGCACTGTATAAGGCTTACTGTACATAGAGCTCTCATCGCGCACTCCACAAGGTAGTATGTATATTTTTCTTGTGTTTTCTCATCTTTTTCTTTTTCTTTCTTTCTTTTCTTTTTTGTAAGTACAAAAGTTGAGCCGACCCAGTGCAAGTTTCAAATGCAGTGGTACAGGACTCTTACGATCCTATTACTTCTCTCTGAAGCTCTTCTTTCGACGGAATAGACATCCCTAATCTCATGAGCAAAATCCAGTTTACTTAAACGGAGATATATGCGAAACCCACAAAAAAAAAAACTCCACATATCCCCAAGGACGAGTACTTTGTGTCCGAAACGGGAGCTTATCATCTGTTGCCGCAAATTGAGTGATTATTGAGTAGGGAAACTTCGGAGAGGTCTGCGAGGGGGCCGAGGCGCAGTGTGTGCAAAGAATCTTGTCCTGACCCACCTCGTCAACCATAGTCACCAACAAGATCAGGCGAGACTTTTTGCTATTAATATTCATCCTGACCTTGTCCTGACCAGTCACACAGCGCAAGCAGCATCACTAGGCACAAGGCCTATTGGGGAATCAAAGCCGATTTCGTATGTACCTCGTTACCTGTTTTGGATGATCCCGTACGCCTCTGCAAACTCGACAGTTCGACTAGGCACTTTGCACGATATCTCTGTTACGAAGGACGGCCGAACACATGGCGAAGCCGGCGGGTCTCCACCAAGTAGGAAGAAAACATAGCGTAACTCTCCAGAACATCGGCGTTTATGAGATGAAAACCTTATCCGGCATGCATCGCCACATGGGAAGCTACGGTAATGGGCCGAGGCGTAGCAGGTCCCAAAGAATTTTGTCCTGAGCCTCCTCGTGCACCGTACTATACCAAACTTGATTCCAGTTGTATGGACTCACGGCAGTCTTATAAACAGACTCAGAACATTACGAACTTCCAAGAACACTTGGCACTACTGATCTGACTGTTGTTGTAGATGTGAACCTTAATGCAAGTCGACACATATATGGACTGCTCCAAAACATCACTGACTGCAAAACCCCATCTTTAGGATTTCCTCATGACGCTACAAGAGAATCAAATTGAACTGGATGAGTGGGTCTTTTGCCGCCTTTAACTCGGAAAGCTACTGACGAGGATTATAAAAGAGCTTCGTGCAACTACTGGCATATGGCAGCGCTAAGTCGGTGCCAGGTTTAATCCTTTCTTGCTGATGCTTACTGTTATGCAAAGTCTTCTTGGTTTTCGACCATCTGCTTACACTGGGTATCTTTACTGCCACAATCACAAATGAACGTTCAACTTGACTGTCACGGTTTCTTTTCATAGACACTGAAGTGAAATGCTTGTGGAAGCGACCTTCAAACATCAGTGGTTATTTATTCTTTTTACATCGCTACATCAGCCCTCTTTTGAGTGTATTCGCGTTCGACCTTGATCTACCCATGAGGTACGACGATTGGTTTCTTTCAAAATGCACATGCCTTTGCTGACTCGAAGAGAATATCAGCTGTCATCTACTGTCACAGCTCCGGCAGGGAGTTCTCATACTTGCGCAACTTATTGTCGTCTGTAAGTGAAGACTTAGCTGCTTGTTATCTTGTGTCATTTTGAGTTCTTATCAGGTATTCTTACATTGCGCATGTATGTGTTGTACGCCCGCAACAAGCGCCTCCTACTTTTCATGATCAGTACAATTGTAGTCCTGCTTTCTATCGTTTTTGTACGATCCAGTACTGCTGGCCTGGACATTCATGCACACTGACAAATTTGGTAGTTTGGAACTTACTATCACCAAAGTGGACATTCTCAGGAATCTGATACATGCTTGACTCAGTTGGACACTGCATCGTGAGTAGCACTGATTAATGTGATCTCCTATTGCTTCTAAAATTTTATCTTCAGATCTATCCGTACGTCTCTGACCAGCCGCAATCTTTTCTCATATCTTTCCCTGACAATAAGCAACACCATTCAGGGCAAGCCGTGGCTTGGGAAATGCTACTTGTTTATGACATCCTACTTTTTGTTTTGGCCTTCCATCATGCCATTAAAACTAGAAACGAACTTCGTATTCTCAGAAACAGAGTCTCCCTTCAGGTCATTCTCCTGCGTGATGGTGAGACGCACTGCACAATGATCCGGCTTATTTGACACTGATTGGTGTATGCAGGTGCCGTGTATTTTGGGTGAATAGAACGAGCTTTTCTTCATTGAAGTGGGACATTCTAATCATTATCTCGACCAGTATCATGTCACTGGCCAATCTGGCGAACATTTTGACCTTCTATGTAAGTCATCCATGATAAACAATTGAAGGATTGGTGGTTGATGGCCCTTTCTTTGGCTTCAGCTTGCAGAGGTATACCTTTCCCTGCTACCTTTCTGAATTTTGGCTGGTGTCTTATTTCTAGTACTATTCCTAGGGCTGTATGAGAGGAGGTTTATCACGAGCTGCGAGCAGGTGAGGTTCCTTGTTGATATTCATGAACAGTTTATCTGATGAACGGGGGTTTTCAGCTTATCAGTTACTTTAGTCTCTCGGTTGATGCTGAATCTGCACCAGGCTGTAGATGTTGGAATCTACGCCAGCCAGTTTACTACTCAGCTTGACCAGCAAGTTGAAACGCACATTACGTTTGCTAGACGACAGAATGTTAATAGGAGTGCTACGGACACTGAAAATCTGGCGATTGGTCTTGAATGAACTTTTCGGCTCTGGTATTTCTTCTGTGATTTTTTATTTGATATCACGTATGAGTAAGTGTGTACAGTAGAATTTAATGTAAGTACTTCGACAAAGAAAAGAGTTGTGGAACATCAGTTCGTTGAACCAAAATGTCACCGACTCTTGCTTGAAGGCATATCAGCCTGAGAAACATGACATCAGGTCTCGAATCATTGGGCACAGGTGTGTGCACCAGTCGTGTATCATTATGAACTTTTGAAAGACTGAGTATCGATTCAGAGTTCTTATGTATTTATTACGAGTCCGAAATGAAATGAAGGATGAGTCTAGTCTCGAGAACCAGACTGACGATACACTATGTATATGTAGGACGAGTCTTACACCCTAGAATTTGGACGGCACCGTTATTCGTGCTTCGGATGTTGTACTTGTTTGTAGCCGAGGTCCGGATCGGCAGCGTATTTTACTGGTATTTGGTTTTGTTTGGACCTTTAGTGTAAGCTTCAAATCGGTTTCGTTCCTCACATTATTATCATACATTACGAACGTACCTATTCTACATATCTAAGTATACACATATGAAGCGCACCGATATCCTCAACGCATAGTACGTAGAGGTTACTATAAGATACGCGTTCCGGTTTAGACGTAAACTTTGCCGAATTGCGTGGTCAACTGGTGACCGACATCTCCGTTTTTTTCCCTTCTCAATCTATATACAGAGAACGACTATCTACTCTGCTTCCTCTATAAAGACTGGTATCCAGGCTATCCTCAATCCCTAGCTGATCCATACTCTTTTCAGTTACAGAGAAGAATATTCTGCAGAAAAACTTCAATTGAACTCTCGATATAAGCTGCAAGGCCAGGAAGGATGAGTGTATACGAAGGCGAAACGTCGGGATACGCAAGATCTTCTGTCAATCCTGAAAACACTTTCGAAGCTCAAAGACCTTACGCTGAATTGACCAGCGCGTCAAGATGTATGCATATGTATGCTTGTTGTTACTTCCAGCAGCGGAATATCGTACATCTGAGAGGGTTGCACCAGCTTTGCGCCAGGAACCTTCTGGCAAATTAAACCAACTGCTACCCGTACCTCATACCTCTCAATGCGTCTGGTCAAGACTCCTGTTTCGAAACTTTTCGGAAGGCTCCTTTATCTTTTTCTCTTGGCTTTTCATATAAATGGTCCCGAGTCTTGTTCTTTTCTTTCCGAGTGAGAGTACGGCCTCTCTGACCAGTCGGAGCTTCAAGCTCATCTGGCTCACCAGGACATTCAGAAGATAAATCTGCCCTTCGCAGTGAGTATTGTATTGTTGGCGTGCCCCTTTGTCGATAACTGATGCATACGGTCATCGTGCAGACCTCTTCCGGCTGAAGGTCCGAGTCAAAGCGCAATTACCCCAAATGTCCCTCAGCCACTTTCCATTATTCTCTTTTTTGAACCAATAAAGAGTCCGACACCCTGCTTCTGCCGTCTAAATCAACTCTCATTTCCACTCTCTATCGTCACCACCTCTGCGTCTCTGCAGATATCACTGTCTTTTTTCCTGGTTGACAATCTCTACTCTCCTTCATCTCTGTTTTTAACTTTTAGTTTTCAACAATGTTTAAATGTGCGTACATGCTACCTATCTCGCTGTCTTCGCTAGCTCAATTCAAACCCAGCTGCTCCTGCTCAAATCAAGGTTGCCACCATTAAATGTAACAGACCGTTATGCCTCTACCGTAACATCGCCAGACCTATCCCTGGAACCTACAACTGCAGAGGCTGCTCTCGCGGAACCTTCACAGTCTCACCTTCCGATGCTACCACAGCTCAAGCAAGTGTCTCACTCCCATATACATACCGACAAACCACCCAAGATGTTCGCCGAATTGAGGAAGAGAGTCGGAGGCGAAAGGAAGAATTGTATATGAGGAAACAACTAGCAGCGATTGAGGTAGAGGAGAGGAAGCAGGATCTCTTTCTCTCTCGGAAGGCCAAGCTATCAGCTGAGAAAGCTGAGGCTAAGAAGGTGGCGGAGGAGAAAGCAAGACATCGCCAAGAATGGGTCGCGAACGGTATGCCTCTGGAAAGGCGTTCTGCCGTCAGGAGGAAGACGGGATCATCGGATGGATACAGTTCGAGTTCCTCTTCGGACAGCCATCACAGCGACCCATCTCCTTCAAGATATGCTCTTCCTCATGGCGCCTCCTCTCCTTCTCGCTCTATCTCGGGCTATGGTCAGCAGTACCACGTTCGTCTTTCTCGTTGCTGGTTACGATTTGATAGGCTCATTTGTGATTCTTTTTTGCCCTTTCAGACTCTCCATGACTATCCAGGAGTGCGATATCGTGATTCTCCTGCTCATGATCCTTTTGCACTCTACTCCTCCTCAAGGGCTCCGCGATACTAATGGCCAAATACTACCATGTGTATATCGAGCTATAGCAGTATTTTTCTGTATTCATTCTTTCCACAGCTAACTAGTGTATCGTAACATACCTGGAGTATATACCTTTTTGACCGGCTCAGCTGAGTGGACAGTTCATTGTTTGATCCAGAAGCTACAACCAAACGTTGGCCGCGGCTACAGCAGGCCTGACCAGCGCTTCCCCATTGTCCACATTTGACCCGTTGACGACATGCACCCTACTCTCAAACAACCCTTTGTAGTGATCCTGGAATCTCTGTATCACCTTCTCGTGACAAGCCTCAGTGACTCAAACTTGACTCCCTTTGTTGGCCGGTCGTTTCGACAAGACTTTCCTTATTCGCTTCAATTGGAACCTGGGCAATCTAAGAAGATCAAGACTTTGAGCTCTTACCGTACTGTAATGGTCTTCAATGCCGTCAGCGAGCTCATTGTACATTGCTCCAAATGCTCAAACCCTACGCCCGAGACGGAAGCTCAGTGGCCGCCATTCAGTCCTCCATTATTCTACTCTATGTTTCTGAAAGGTATATCCACCAGGCCCTTATTCTGATTTTGGACCCCTTCAGGAACAACCAATCTCCTTAAATAAGTAAGTCTTTGTTGCTCGTCCAACACTCTTTGCCAAGCCCCACAGTTCACTTTAACGCAACTTTATTTCGTCTATTTTTCCTTTCTATGTCATTATGCCCTTCCGTGAGTGCCTGTCGTTCTCTTATCGTATACTCTAGGGCTCACACATTGCCCTTGTCACAAAATCCACTTTTCCCTCTCCGAAAACCCACAAGTGCAACATTTTGTGCAGGCATCGCAACTCTTCCCAACCAGAAGCCGGCAAACACCGCTGCGATGGCTGCAAGCGTGGAACCTTTACCATCTCTCTTTCTGAGGCTCCCGCCGTAGAGGCCCAGAAACAAGCAGACAGGACGCACGAGAAGGAAAGATACAATTTGGAGACTGAGCAGGGCTCTATCACCAACTGGAATCTCTACCAAGAGCACCACGCAGACGGGAAACCCGCACAGATCGATAAGAGGAGGATTAAGCAGACGAACGTCGAGGATATGAACATCGAGATGAGATTGCAGGCTGCACTCCAGAAAACGATAGAGCAAGAGGAGAAGGAGATGATGATAGATCCATTTGCCAAGGGCGGCCCTCTCTGCGTCGCCATCAAGACTGTCGATATACCTGGCGCTATAGACTCGAAGAGCGTCAAATCCCAGTCTTCTTCTACCGATGGCCACTCGGACAGCTCCAGGAGCCTAACGTCAGAGTCATCTTCTCCTGTTTCCGGACGCGTATCCTCGGATGCTACTAGCATCAGATCTCTCTCCTCCGCTGATTGCTCGACCTCACATTCTCGATTCGGTCACCGAATGGACAAGCCTTTGCCTAGGATTCCGGTCCCTTCTATGGTCTTTTGTGAACCTCCACCTCTTATAACCAGGAAAAACTGTTGTTCAACTGTCCTCAGTTCGTTGTCTTTCTCTGATCAGCGTCAGCGTCAAAACTCTAGCTGGAACGGCCACGCTTGGAACTTCCCGTCGATTGGTCCACCACCTAACGTGCCTCTTCCTCCGATTCCTGGTGATTACCAAAAGATCGGTCTACTACAGAAGGAACCTCTTCCTGCTCATCCTATTCCTGGGGACGTCCCAGAGGGTATACACTCGATCCCTCCGCGAAAGCGATCTGTTTCCAAGCTAGATATTCCTAAGAAAATTGATGCAGAAGTTTGGGTGTAGACTATCTACCTATCCACTGTTGCTTGTTTGTACCTTTAGATCTTTGCTTTCTGTTTTCTTCGCCGGTGATTGACATCACATAGGTTGGTCAGTACTATGAACTTTTGCGAGTATTGCGTTATTTCGCTACTTGATTAACCTATTGTTTGAGCACAATTTGTAAATCACTAGGCGCTAACCTAGACTTTAGGTGAGCAATTTGAGACATGGAGCGAAACACATATAACTTAGCGGCTACATCGAATCCAAAATTTCAGTCGCTTTCTGCTCTACAAAGATCAATATAACTTCTCCTCCCAAGTTGCCCATGATTTTTGAACGAACCACGTCTTCGCCGGGTGCACGCTTCATCTCGACTCCATATGAACCGGAGGTAAACACTCACTCTGGTTTCAATGGTGTAGTCAAGTAGGTGTCTTCGTTGTCTTAGCTGTAACGGCATTTGACTGACTTCCGAGTTTTCTACAGCCAGTCTAGTTTCATTCGAACCAGGTCTGGGGTGAATACTCCGGCCATTGTGAGTAAAAACCATCTACACGAACTTATGGCGTCGTCGCAAAGCTGACGTTGGTTATTCGTTGGCCTTGTCTCAGAAAGGTCAATCCAAGCAAGACGACAATGTTGTCCTTATAGCGTTGGTATATTCATACTCTGTTTCAGTGTTCGTGGTAGTGACATTTCGTCTCAAGTGTGATGGGTGCTACGGGGAGTGGCAAGACCACGGTGTGTACCCTCTTCATCATATCTAAGTTGGGTAGCCTAAAATGCTGATTATGAGCGTCGTCTTTACCAGTTCGTCAACCTCGTCAGTGGATCAAACTTACGAGTTGGAAAAAGTTTGCAGTCCTGCACAACCAAGATACAACTTTCTCAAACATTCGATATTGACGGACGCAAGGTCTTGCTCATTGATACCCCTGGGTTTGATGACACGAACCATAGCGATGCCGATATCTTGAACATGATAGCAACCTTCCTGGCGACGATGTAAGTCCACATCACCGTTATCTAGCATGCAAGTCGGCTCACTCAGACACAGGTATGAGGATGGACGAAAACTGGCCGGTGTGATCTATCTACATCGCATTTCGGATATTCGCATGGGCGGTGTGTCCACTAGGAGCTTCAAGATGTTTAGATGGCTTTGTGGACCCGAAGCTCTCAGAAACGTGGTCCTGCTCACAAACGTTTGGGATGGAGTGAGCCTAGAAGTCGGCGAAGCACGAGAGAACGAACTGAAGAGCGAAGACAAATTTTGGAAGCCTGTCTTAGACAAGGGAGCACAAGTTTTTCGACACGACAATACTGTCGGTTCGGCGCAAGCCATTGTTCGTTACCTCGTCGACAAATATCCCCTTCCCCTTCGAATTCAGACCGAACTTGTTGATGAACATAAGCATCTCACCGACACGGCTGCTGGGGCGGAGTTGAACCGGGAATTGATGCAGCAGATCGAAAAGCATAGAGACGAGTTGAAGACCCTGCAAGAAGAGATGAGAGGTGAATGTTTTCACTCTGAAATGACGATTCAACTGCTCACCCATTCCGCGCCTCTTTCAGAGGCGATTAATGCTCGGGATGAGGAAACCAAGAAAGAGCTGGAGATGGAGAGGAATCAGCTACAAGCCGAAATGACTTCACTCCAAGCGCATTCTCAGAAGCTTGCCACCGAGTACAACGAGCAGAAGGAGAGATTTCGACATAAAGTCGAGGAATACCAACGACAGGCAGAGGAGGAAAAACGTAGGCAAGAGGTCGCGATTGACGATTTGAAGCAGCAGCTTTCCAGAAATGAATCCAACTCTGAAGCTGAACAGGGGCGCCTGCAGAAACTTCTGGTAGAACTTCAGGAACAATATGACGCTGTGCAAAAAAGCGGAGTTTTCACCTCCGTTGGACGGGCTCTCGACAATTTTTTCGCAAGATTTTGAACTATATGTAGTAGTACACTTTGTGGTCCCAGCGCTATTGTCAAGTAGCCATGTAAAGTTTCTAAACATCGTTTTGGTTCACGTCTTTCTTCAGACTCTTGGCGTTAAACTCCAGATCAGTGTCATGGTTGACCGAGAAAGTTTCCAGTTCGTAAACTCCCGGCATCTGTTGGTTGGGAGATATCAGAAGTTGTTTTAGTATGGAAGTGATGGCGAACACTCACAGGTTGGGTGTCATGCCCATGTCGATTCTTAGAATATCCGCCAGTAGAGCTTACAGCCGTCTAAACGGAGCAGGAGCATCAGATTCGTCAATAGTCATCCTCCAAGTCACTCACAGTACTTGACTGCACACCATCAGACTCGTTTAGGAAGAGAACGTTGTGGGTGATGGTGTTGTTAGCGATTCTGTCCCATCCAGCCCTAGCATTTAACGTTGAAAGCAAAGCATTGGTGTAAATTTTTGACAATGAAAAGTCCCAGACGAAGTTCCTTGAAACAAAAAAACTTCAGGCAGGTGTCAAAGGAAACATCACTGATCGACATACAGAGTTGTTTTCTCAAATGCCGGAAGAAGGAAGAAAATAACATCCAGAAACGCAAAGATAGCAGTGATAAGACCCGTTTGCACCGTCACTACAGAATGAGTCGAGCCACATCAAACTTGCACCACAGTAAATACTCACAGCGAACAACTCGGTTCACAACGTCATCGGTACTCTTTATTCCGGTCCGCTTACGATACTGCAAAAACCATAGTCGAAGCCGATCCTGTCTCATTGGACTGGAAGTCACTCACCAAGATAGTTACGAGGGAGGTTGTGATGATGGCGTCGGCGACGAAAGACGCCATTAACCAGACTAGTGCAGGCCAACGGAGATCGGGTTTCCGTTCCAACAGCTTAAAGATACTAACATCTATGCCGGTCCAAAGACCACCGGCTGAACAGAGGTAAGCAAACGGGAACAAGGGACGAAATGGAGGATGACCCATACCCATCCCAATCAACCCAAAAATACATATGACAACAGGAATCCACTTATTTCCGCTAATTACTTTGATCCTCCAGGCGATGAAGAATTGAACGGGACAGGAGATGCAGACCTATGGACGACATATGTCAACGGCTATCCGTCATAATCACTTCGTACATACTGTCATGATGGGATCTAGGTTATTGTCCAAGGACCAGTGAGGACTCCACAAATTGCACGACGTCGCATGGGCTTACCAGTGGCCAGCACTGTCAGGGAGAAGAGCAAGGACAAGCGTCAGTATGCTAGATAGGAAGGACATGGAGACAGAATAGCAATGCTTACTCAAAGGAAAGAACGTAGTGGCAGCAGGTGTGCCTACGAGTATTAAGTCAGATCAGTCCTCTTCAAGCATGACGACTCGTAGACTCACCATAATTCAATATGAGTGGTTGGTAGACCATGCCGATATCAAAGCCAGTATTGGCCGTCTCTGCGATGAAGAGATACAAGACCTGGTCACAGAGCAGAAAGATGTTCAAGAAAATAGCCTTAACACGGACCACAGGTGACTAACAAAATACCGAATGAATTTCGAGTCACTGGCTAGACATTAGCGATCACGTCCACTGAGCATTCTGTATAATACTTACTTTCGATAAGTCTGGTAGTAAATGAAAATCTACGCGTGCATACGTCAGTGAAAGCGTCTGACTTCGTTGGTTGAAGCTGTACCTGAACGGCTGAGACCTAGACAGAATGGATAGTCACTTTTCAGCAGCAGAAACATAAGCGCAGCGAGGGCGTCTCACCCCGTATAGAATGGCGTTGAGAAAACAGCCAATGAGCATTGGCCCGAACCTAAACAGAAAATCATTAGGAACGATGGACGAAACGATGAAAGAGAGAAGTTCACAAAAGCTCGATGGAAGGTGGCATATCTTTGAACTCCAAAAGATGCGCAAGGGGTCACTGATTTTATAACGTCTTTCAGTGAATAAAAAAAAGACAACACTTGAGATGGTTGAGACTCACATAGATCGTATCTAGATCTACCACATAGAATGTCGACACTGCAATACGAAAAGCTCTGCTCTAAGGTGCGTCAATGGACTTATCTTCAGCAATGGGAAAAAACATACCAGGATGGCATGCAAGTAAATGATGCCGCTGCGGTTTCTCAAGGATTATTAGCAATGCATCGTATTGGGCGAGTATGACGACCGATATTTGTTTCGAAGACACAGATGCCAAGTGGCTTGAGCTGAGCTGAGGCCCCAGGCACCAGGCTAGTGGTCAAGAAGTTATGATTTCGAGCCGCCTGAAGAGATGAACCAGAGTCACGATCAGCAGTCATTTGCTAGTCGCCGTATTCCTCAGAGGTGGATGGGTGGTCGCAAGTTGGATAGAATAACAATTTCGACACTGTTTGGGAAGGTTGTCGGCAAAACAAGTCAGCAACGTCTACGTAACATCGTATTCTGAGATCGACGCACCAGCAAGAGGTTCAAAGCAGCGAGAACCTCTAAAAGCGTCGAAGAAGATCAACTATGCTGTATGCCGCCTGCCTACTGTGCCAGCTATTTCGGGCAGAACTTTCCTGAATGAAAGGCAGTGAGGCGCTCCACACGTTACAGCGTTCCCAAGTCTAGGGGAAACCAAACAAGAACGGCAGAGCTGTTACGCTCATTTGGGGCATTGTATGATGGCCAGGAACACAAGTAGCAGTGCAATTGATGAGAAAACATGTCAAATGGGCGGATAAACAAGAGGGCCTATTGTTCTGGAAATTTCTGACGTCAACGTTTATGCGTTCATGTGAAGGTAGAACTGAAATAAGGCAAAGTTCCAATAGACAAAGGAGAAGACAGACGACCACATGATGTAAGTTGTTAGGAAAGGTTTTGGAACGAAGCGTCGAAGCCATTTGACGCAGTGACTGATGGAAGTGTGGACACAGGCAGAACCTTGAAGGCTCGGAAGGCCGATGTTGATAACATGGTAAGGTACAAGCGTTCCAACAGAACAATTGTATAGTCACTGTGGGTGCCAATGCTATAGAACGAGCTCGTGGGGAGGGCATAGCATGGCGTCATCGAACAATTTCACATTCAACCTGCCGAAAAAGAGTATCCGTAAGTTATTTAAGGCCTGAAGAGATCAGTGAGGACACGAACCACTCTCAAAGATGGACCTGATGAAGATTCCTCTGCTCTTTGGTGCCGCCTTGGGCAATCACATCACCAACACCGCACCAACGAAAATTCCATCATCAACTTCGGAGAGGGTGACGACAGAGCAAATGCGTCTGACGGATAGATTGATGAAGAGGCTTCTACAAGGAGGACCGGCTTTTCTCAAAGTGAGTAGCGCATGGATATGATGCCCCACGTAACAGAACTCTGAGATTCCGACTCCACCTCGCAGAGTGTATACTGGATTACCATTTCCGCAGAAACAGCGGCCACTCTTGCTGTGCACTATCCAGGGACTTTCGCATACATAGAGTCGATCACTGGCGCTCCCACGTCGAAGTGGTTCTCCATCTTAATTGGACCGAGTACCGAAGGGATAACGTTGAACGAATCACAGTTATTGGGCTGTCTTCTCTCCATCTCTGGGGGCCTGATCAGATACTGGTGCTATCGTAAACTGGGAGAAATGTACACGTACCAACTCTCCATACACCAGAAACACCAGCTCGTCACTACGGGGCCATACTCAGTTGTTAGACACCCTGCGTATCTTGGAGGATGTATGGTCGGCCTAGGAAACTTGTTACAGACGTTTGGTCGTGGTTCATGGGTTCGGGAGTGCGCTGTTATGCAGACCACTGCAGGGAAACTTATCCTTGGTCCTTGGGCTATAGTATGGGTTGCATTGTGTTCGTTTGCGACGATGAGGGCACAAACGGAGGATGAGATGATGAAGAGGCAGTTTGAGGAAGAGTGGGTGCAGTGGTCGTCGAGGGTCAGGTACAAGATAATTCCAGGCCTAGTTTGAGGCCTCGTTCGGATTGGAGATCTGAAACTGGTTTGGACGATGAGGCCTGAGCGCGTCCTCTCATAATTTCGGCGAGTGTTTGACATTGTTACTGTTTCAGATCAACTTATAGGCCTAGCAGACGTACAGTACAGAGGTGTATAGTCAGAGAGACCAGAAATGACGAGTCAGTGGACTACGCGCAGTACAGGGAGAAACATGGGAAAATTTAGAGCAAATTCAATAAATATACGGACGATCGTTTTTTTTTTTTTTCACGAGGGTCGACCTCAAAGGCTCAACGGCACTAGATCGGGGCATCGTTTTGGCCGAGTCCCGGCTTGCCCACAGGTTACAGTACGCGACAAGTACGCGACCTCGCTGAGCACTCTTGATTCCATACTGCTATAGAACTTGTTCTAGATGTAATCATACTTTATTAGGACTACAATATGCACAAGTTGCATAGCGGCTGTAGACTATAGTACTCGAGCTCACATTCTGTTTGTAATACCAACACTGTGCGTCTCGAACCTTCTACACTATGTTACTGTAGGTACAGCACTAAAATAAACTATAGCGGAGTGAGAATCATGCAAAAGTACATCTTGAGCAGATATTGAGGCAAGGCGAGCTGCCTGGGTGCAAAGCCGGAAGAGGAAATGAAAGGACTATATGAGCCGGTTTGGAGCTGGTTGTATGAAAGGACTTCGGAGAATGGCGGTTTTGAGGGAATAAGATGCAGGCATTAGCCGTATTGTCTTGGTTTCGGGAAGACGTGCTTTGAGGCCATCTCTTGATTGTACAAGAGGTCGTTGCAAGCGTGTTGGAGATGATGGTGGTACAACTTCACGTTTAGGTAATAGAAGCCGGGGCTCGGCCAAAAGCCCGCCGATGGAGTGCCTTTGACCTGATCGGATTTTTTTTTTTGCGATTCCGTATATTTATGAAATCTGCTCTAAACAGGAAAACAGGAGGCTGAGGATCAAATTCAATTGACCGACTCATGAACTAGATTTCCCACTCCGAACGAGGTCTTATAAAACAGTACGACCAACATCTTGTCCAGAGGTTTGTTATATTTTAAAGTCTCTTTACAAAAGACTAATCATCCCTGTGAGTTCATTCTTGAATTTCTTTGAATCTTAAATATTTACCGCTCCGTGCGTACCTCAGGGCTGTCCGCGGGTCCCGGGAGTGTTGCTAGCAGGGCGTGGCTCGCCTACCCGCTCGAGAAATTTCGCCGAACGAATCCGCAAGTTGATTAGCTTGAGCTAATATAGTCACTGTCAGCTTAATCAAGCTAGATTGCTTGTCAGCTGGTGTACCACCGTCCTGTATGGAATTCTTCGAGAGATAAATTAGAATCTCCTGCCTCTCAACCCATACAGCAAGGTTCAGATGGACGCAGTGGCAAAGATTCCTCTCCTGCTCGGTGCTGCAGCTTGCACTCACATCGGCCCCAAGAGTACTCCACTCAGAGTCGGAAAAGTTGCCCGATGACCAAATGCGCTTCACAGATAAATTGCTACGGAGATTTGTCCAAATAGGAGGACCGAGCTACTTGAAAGTCAGTTACTTTGTCTTTCGACTCATATGAACACACCTCAATGATTCTTTCATGGCTTATGTTTTCGTCTACAGTACTAATCGAAATTCTGGCTATCCTGGCTGCGCGCTATCTTCGCTCATTCGCAGATAAACCTTGGATGTCGTTCTTGGTTCGATCTGGCAGTAGAATGCGATTAAACGGGGTTCAGGCCTTGGGTTGTGTTCTCTGTATCCACGGAGGACTGTTCAGAATGCGGTGCTATCGTGAATTGGGAGACATGTTCACGTACCAGCTCACTGTGCGCCGGAAACACCGATTGATCACCACAGGCCCATATCGTCAGACACCCTTCTTACCTCGGAGCTTGGGTCTTAGGAATCGGGAATATGCTGCGGGTGTTTGGTCCTGGATCATGGGTGCGAGAGAGCGGCATGTTGAAAAACACTGCAGGAGAAGTCTTTCTTTATGCTGGGGTATTGCAAACCTGGGTATTGATGCTTCTGGCGACGTTTCGAACAAAGACAGAGGACGAAATGATGAAGAAACAATTTGGGGAAGAATGGGTGCAGTGGTCATTGAGGGTCAGGCATAGGCTGATTCCAGGTCTCTTCTAAGTAAATTCCTTGTTTCCTTACTAACTATCTGCTACTCGATGCCCTCGGACTGGTGAGTCAGAGGAATTATCCAAAATACCATTTCATTTCATTTGCAATTTCAGATTCCGTGTCGAGGCATATTTAAGTGCTGGAGTAGGAAAGACTTGTACTGAGTCAGTCTTTTCAAATTCTCTCACTCTAACAACGATATCGATGGACGCATTGGCAAAGATCCCTCTCCTGCTCGGTGCTGCTGTTGGCACTCACGTCACCCTCTCTGCCCCCCAAAGCACTCCACTTTCAGAGTCGGAAAAGCTATCCGAAGACCAAATGCGCTCGACTGATAGATTGCTGCGGGGACTTATCCAAACTGGAGGATTAAGCTATATAAAAGTGAGTAACTTCGTCTTCAAACTCCAATGAGCTTACCTAATGAGTCTTTCATAGCTTATGTCTTGGTCTACAGTGTTAGTCGAAATTCTGGCTATCCTGGCTACGCACTATCCCCGCTCATTCGCGGATAAACCGTGGACGTCGTTCTTGGTTCGATCTGGCAGTAGAGTGCGATTAAACGGGGGTTCAGGCCTTGGGTTGTGTTCTCTGTATCTGCGGAGGACTGCTCAGAATGCGGTGCTATCGTGAATTGGGAGACATGTTCACGTACCAGCTCACTGTGCGCCAGAAACACCGATTGGTCACCACAGGCCCATACTCCATCGTCAGACACCCTTCTTACCTCGGAGGTTGGGTCACAGGAATCGGGATTACGCTGCAGATATTTGGTCCTGGATCATGGGTGCGAGAGAGCGGCATGTTGAAAAACACTGCAGGAGAAGTCTTTCTTTATGCTGGGGTATTGCAAACCTGGGTATTGATGCTTCTGGCGACGTTTCGAACAAAGACAGAGGACGAAATGATGAAGAAACGATTTGGGGAAGAATGGGTGCAGTGGTCGTCGAGGGTCGGGTATAAAATCATTCCAGGCCTATTCTAACTTGAAGTAAACCCTCTTTCTTTTTTCCTTTCTTGTACTATTTCGAACAAGTTGTACTTGCCCACTAGCTGTAGAGATGGAACGATGACCTCAGACTCCATATTCCAATTCTGATTCCAGTTTTGGTTGACAGAAATACCTTTCCCTATACGGAAATTATCGTGGAGAGCCATCCTTTATCTCAGAGTAATGATATGTATTTGCAATGTAACAAAGACAGAGGACGAGCTGATTGAAGAAGGTTTGGGGAAGAATGGATTGCGTCCTCGTGAAGGTCAAGTACGGGGTGGGCAAGACGTTCTCCAAGGTGAACCCTATACAAGTCTCCGTGATTCGATAATTCCGGGAAACGAGCAAGGGATAAAACTCACCATTAGTATTATAATAACGACTCTTAAAGCATGCGAGCCACCGCGTTATTCCTGCTCTGCATGGACGTGACGAAAATTCTCCTGCTCTATTGCTATCATTCAAATACCGTCTCTCCTAAAAGCGCTCCCTTGTTAGAAACAGAAAAGCTGCCTTGAACTTGTGTATCACAAATATGAACCTTGCTGGTTCGTATACATAACTTATGTTTTGGTTGACAATGCTGGTCGAGGTCTTGGCTATCCTCGCTGCGCGTTATCCGCAGTCGTTTGCATGCTCGGAGCCATGGATTGCATTCTTGATTGTTACGGGAAGCAAATAGAACTGAACGGGATCCAAGGGTTGGGTTATCTTCTCAGTATCTATGGAGGACTGTTCATTCAGATTCAAGGTGGTGCTATCGTGGATTGGGAGACATGTTCACGTACCAGCCCAGTGTGCGCCAGAAACACCGACTGGTCACTTCGATGTCAGACGTCCTTCCTACAGCACGTGGGAATACGTTGCGGGCTTTTCCAAGACTTTTGGTCCTGGGTCACGAGCACGAGAGCGGCGTGCTGCAGGAAGAGTTTTCCTTTGCCCCAGAATATTGATATGGACTGCATTGTCATTGCAATAATTATTTTGGTTGTTATACTGAAGGACGTCGACAAAGACAGAGGATGAGTTGATGAAGAAACATTTCGAACAGCAGTTAGAGTCTGTTGAAGTCACAGTCGCGTCTACTTTTAGCGTCTTCTAATGTACGGCTTCATGTCGATGATAGATAATTAGATGCTACTCTACTTGATATTGATACAGATTGCGAAAAAGCACAGAATGAATAACAGTTAGAAGAGTAAACCAGTCAATCGTCCAAGTTCACATTTATCTAAGCACTTTCTTCAAACCCTCCTTCTGCGATGCAGATAACCTGTCGGGAAACTGGACATCCCATTTGACAATCAGATCTCCTTTTCTCTTCACGCTTCCGTCCTTCCGTATAGGCATACCCTCTCCGGGTATCGTCGTTTCCTGGTTGGGCTTGACAACGCCGCTAGGAACCGCTACTTGCAACTTCCTGTCATCCAACAGCTCGACAACCTTCTTTCCTCCGTCATGGGTCAACGCCTCTACTAGCGGTATTGAAACACGGGTAACGAGATCGTTGCCTTCCCTCGTAAACCGATCGTGCGGCTTCTCCTCGACAACAAATACCAAATCTTGTGCCTCCCCGTTTGGCTGCTCGTTACCGGCTCTGGCAAACCGAATTTTCGTTCCACTCTTCCATCCTGGATGGATCTGAATGTCCAACACCTTATCCTCCGTCGTGCCGTTCAATAACCGCCGGCCGACCTTCAAGTGCTTGACGGTACCAGCGTATAGGTCTTCTAATGAGACTTTGAGGGGACGAGTGATTTCAGACGGAACTCCTGAAGATGATGAAGGACGGTGTGAGCCTGTGCTAGCTCGTGAGCGTGGCATACCACCTGGCATACTGCCGCTCTTGAAAGTGAAGGGGTTGCTGTCCATGTCATCGTCATCGTCATCATAGAACGAGCGTGCTCCAGAACGGCGGCCTGAGCCTCCCATACCACCCATGCCTCCCATACCGCCCATCCCACCCATACCAAAGAGACCTGAACCAGCACCGAAGATTTGCCTAAGGAACAGCATCAGAAAACGTTACTCTTTGACTGTAGAATGAAGGTGCTACTCACTCGAATATCTTGTTGGGGTCGGTTGGGTTAAATCCGCCTCCTCCACTGTTGCTGAATGAGCCACCAGGACCAGAGGTGAAGGTGAATGTTGATCCTCCAGGGAATCCCGATCCGGAGAAACCGGAGAAACCGCCGCTAGAACCTGCACCAGCGCCTTGTGACGAGCCTCCTCCTCCCTTCAACCCCTCCTCTCCGAACTGGTCATAAATCGTTCTCTTGTTCTTGTCGCTTAGAACTTCGAAAGCCTCAGATATCTGAGAGCTTCTTTAGTTTCCTTGAACTCATGACAGTTACGAGCAACGTACCTCCTTGAACTTTTTCGAAGCCTCTTCTGAACCACCATTCCGATCTGGATGCCATTTCAAGGCCTGGAATACGCAAAGAAGTCAGAACACTGTTCCCTATAGCAACAAGGAAGTACTCACCATCTTCTTGTAGGCCTTCTTGATTTCATTTTCGTCAGCGTTCTTGTTGATACCAAGAAGCTTGTAGTAGTCGGTACCCATGTTGTATGAGTGTAAGAAATGGATAGAAGATGTGGGGTATAGGTCTAACAGATGATTGATTCCGTAGCTGATGACTCCATGGGCAATATTTATCGGACTGAAAGCTCCTCTAGCATGTTCTCAGACGTTCTCGCAATTACCATATGACGTCATCCTATGTGACAGCGTGACTTTTCGGACGACCGAGAAGAATCGCGAACGCTCGAGGTTCTCCTTGAATAAATGGACAGACTCAACACTTCTATACATTCAGAGCGTCTCCACAAAGCTTTCTGAGGTCCTATACAAGATTAGTGGAATTGTGACCGTGGTGGCAGAAAAAAACACGAAGATGACTTCAAGTTACAGATCAACAGTCTCAAGCGTAAAGGCGTAGGTAAGAGCTGGGTTTAATCATCAATCACGGTAGTTCTGGAGACTCAGCAGCACCAAGCATACTTAGTTCTGCGGACTGAGCGTAGATTCGACGGAGCTGAGATGGCAACCCTCGAGAAGTTCGGTAGGTTTTCGTATAAGCAGCGAGGAAATTGTCTCTATGCATTCAGGCAGCAAGATAAGGCCAGTCAGACCATTCAGCAAGATTCCAGAGCAGAGAAATAGTAGTTGGCAGCAAATATACCAGTGATTGAACCAGCGTTAGCAGTGTAACAATGCACTGCGCCCTGACTTGATAACATGTCAGCTCGAAGCTTCTACTGGTAATGCTGTTTCCCGTAAAGCTGCAGAAAACCCCAGACAAATATTGGACAAAGTCACGAGTCAGAGGTTCTCGAGGAGAAAATCGCGAAAGTGTCCAGGAGGAGAAACAAGCCATGAGAGAACAAGCTTTCGCTTTCGGAGTTTTAGCACACATGCGTATTCGAAGGACCTTGAGTGCCTTGAAATTGTGAAGCAAGGAAAAGGCCGACATGATGGTACAGTAACAAGGCACAGTGGCTCTTGCGAGTCGCCTGGCGGACGACGCGTGACGCGTCAAAACGCGATTGCCTTTTTTGTCAACCTTATCACTGTCAATTGATTTTGAATTCGAAGTTGCAGGCTCCGATAAACTTCAACCCTACTCGAAAAAAAAAATCGGGAACGAGGTGAGTGTTTTATCAGCTCGTGTTAAGAGACTAAGGTGTCTCACTCACGCCACAATTGGAGACTCTGGGGACAGAGGCTCAAGAATGGGAAGAATTTACGAGCGAGCTACACTCATCTAGAAATGCTGTGGAGTTGTGGAACTTCTGCTGCTGCCAGGATGACTGAGGTGACACTGAACGTGTACAGGAATCTCCTTCGCGCTGTTGTTCACCAAAAAGAGCACTACAATTACATCGTACAATCTCTACCGATTTGGTGTGTTTCCAGAAGTTCTTGTTTCGTTGCATTCTTTGTAACCACCGCTTAGAGCGCTTGAGCACAATGCACATTCAAGAGGTGGCATTCCGGGATACTCTACAAACCATCCTTTCTGGCCCGTTTGCTATCATCCCTGTTCCCGCTGAAAGTCCAGTTCAACGTGCCGGTTTTCTGCATTGTACGGGAACCAAACTAAGCAAACTCCGCAATGTCATGGTCTTTCGTGGAAAACCCGACGTGCTCGAAACGTGTTCTTTTTCCACTTTGCATCTGGACACAGAAACCTAGGCTGCTCGCTGTTGGCCTCTGCTATTTGGGACCGAAGGTTTGTGCCCAGGAGATCTCTCATTGCCGAATCTGACAGGTCGGGATTCGGAATGTCTGACAATCATCTTGTAGACTCCGCATCATCAGAGTATTTGCGTTCGGTTTTGGGCAGAGACAGATAGCAGAAGGAGCACGAAGGAGGCTTAATGCTGGGTTATAACGTATACGTCTATGTTGGAAGGAGTAATTACTAATGGGTATTTCATTGGGTAGACGAGCTAAGGTGAGCACTCGAATTGTCTATAGGATCCTCTGTATGGACTTATGTACTGTCGAATTAAAGTGGATAAAGTCGAACATGCATAAATCTTGAAATGAATAAGGTTTTGGCAAAATGAAACGACCCTTTCCCCCTTTCAAATCTGATCTCAGAATGCATAAGGATTTTCTAGAATGAGTCCTATTGCATTCTGAGATACTCGACTGTATTGTCATTCAGTCGGCACGGACGAGAGACTCTGGCCTTTCCCTGCCTTTCCTCAAAGTACCTTGATACGTGAAGGAAGAACGACGAATATGGTCTGCAAGAATGATTGGAACTGTTGTCCCAATTGAATTAAGAGTGCTACTGATACAGTACGCTTGTATCTATGGTTGGATGTGACGATGAAAAGCAAAAAGTAATAGCAAAGAACGTACTGGGCCTACCAGAGGCCTGATAGTATGAGTATGAGTATCAAGTTCAGTAAGAGATACAAGAAAGAGTGTGCTGGGCCTACCAGAGGCCTTCTCAGTATTAGTATCAGAATCAGTAATAAAAACAAGAAAGAGTGCGCTTGGCCTGCCAGAGGCTTTTCAGTATTAGTATCAAGTTCTATAAATGCCAACCGATTCTGGAGAGAACCAATCAGCGTCGAGGAAGACAAGAAACGATGACGATGAGACTCACCGATATGTAATGCTATTCCATATAGTACTAGATTTTGACTTCTTCGTCATCCCTTTACTCCGGAGATCGAGTAATGTAGTCGTAACAGAGATAAAAAACAGAGAGATACAGAAAGAGATACAAAGAGAGACCGTGCAGCCTGGGACCCGCGCACTCAGACCTGCGAGGGCGAGGGTACCAGACTAAGACAGAAAGAGAAAATTAAGAAAGAATGTGGTAGGCCTGCCAGAAGCCCATTAGTATGAGTATCATGTCCTAGAAATACCAATCAATCCTGAAGAGAGCTCGTCAATTGAAGACGACAAAAAGAAAACGAAGGCGGTACTCACCAATAATGCTATCATCACAGTAGCCTTGAATTCTTCTGTAAATACTAACCAACCCCGATGGAAGCTCGTCAGCGTCGAAGACCACAAAAGAAAGTAACGCAGCACTCACCAATGTCACCATCACCAATGTACACTTTAATTTTGACTTCTTTCTTTTTTTCTACCTTCACCAAAGACTCTGAAGCTAAAATGGTAGACAGGGATCGTCCGGACCGGGTTCACGAGGAGGGATGAATAAAGGAAGCATAGAGTCTGTAGAGACCGGTCTGGTGTAAACGGTGCGTGAGTGCATGCGAGCAGCGACTTCTGGGGACAAGCGCTGCGGAACCTGGCCAGGTTTGAACGAGGAGCAAGGGAAATCGGGTGGCTGGACAGGTTCTGGAGTATCCGAGGGTGTTGGCAGCTCTTCGGAAGATCCACTCCAAGAATCCCGGGAGTACACAGAGGATGGGGACTCGGGGCGCGGAAATTCGGGTAGAGGCTCTAGCATAGCGCAGCCCATTCTCCTTTTCTTCTTCAGTTTCTTCAGTCTCCGGTATTGGGTTATGCTTTCTCGCTGTTCGGCAGAGAGTCGGCTCCAGGCTGTATGATAGTCGTCGACATGTCTTGGAGAGATTGTGTAGGAGCCTTGAAAGCACCCGTCGCAAAGGTATGTGCCGGGGACGGGGGTTCCGATGGGTTTGTTCATGCGCTGACACTCTTCATTGCTGCACCTGTATATGAGCGGTGCGAACAGAGCTGGGTCAAACATTATTCGGGTAGGCGGTGTGTAGGCTGAAGGACGGAAGAAAACGTCGTGAGTTCGTGGATACGAAGGAGGAGAAACAAAAAACCAACTACTGGTTCCCGGAACAAGGACCTCTGCCCTGTTCACCATTGTTGAAGTGCAACGAGGATGAAAAGTGTACAAAAGGAATAGATGCAGTTGAGTGCCGGAGGTGGTGATCGAGTTAGAGGAAATACGTGAAAATGGTCACTAAACCAAGAGGCAATTTTCAACAGAGATGGTTTGTAAAGGTTCCCATGTTTAAAAAGAGGGAACAAAAGAATACACCGTGTACGTATTTGTCCTAGACCCAAATCAGGAAATTGCCTTGCCCTTCCTGGCGTCTTTCCTCTCCATTAGGAAGGCCTTGTATTCCGTTATAGAAAGGCTTCCAGCTGGCCCTGGCAATCGTCCCAGATTTCCCAGAATACGAACAGCAAGATCTCAGGCACGCAATGCCATCGTGGAATAAGCAATCATAAGCAACCTTTCAGAGATGCCGAAACAGGGTTTCATGTGAGTTGGGCGATTCTGCATTGGAGATTTTTCTGAAACGTCACTGTCTGTTGTTCTTGATTCCTGAAAACAGTTGCCTTGAAGCTGGGGGCGCTGAGGGATCGGAGGACGAAAGCTCTTTCCAGTCAATCTAAAGTGTTTCCGTGATATCGCTTCTCAAGGACTCAAGGAAACCCCAGCAGTACAGTCTTGCAGAAACTCTTGAAGAGAATGTGGCGTGATGGTTCGAAAGAGGGATGATTTCAAATTTGGAAATACTCGCTTTCTCACGTATAGGGAACTATTTTCTCACGTGTGTCGACCTTGTCTCTTTCCTTTCATGGCAGACCATCTTCGACCGACGAACCAGAACAACATCTTCCAAAATGACCGCCCCGAATCGCTCATTAGACGTTCATGGCACGCTATGAGTGACGTCTTCTCCCCGTTCTCTTCCTCTGCTCTCGCCTCGCTTCCAAACCTTAGCCGACCCCAACGTTATACTCGTGCAGACGCAATCCCAGAGACAGAAGGGGACGTTGACGGCCAGAGACCGACTGTCCGAGATTACCATGCCATCAACTCTTTGCCTCCCAAGGTCCGGATGCCCAAAAAGATTGCAACGCCAATCAAAGTTGAAGGAAAGGTTTGGTTTGCCAATGAGAGGAGTGAGTGGTTGATTTGAGTGTCTGGACGCCTCTGACCCTGTCTATCTCTCCATTGGATCATTTAGCTTGGATATCGTGGTTAAACTTGGCGATACTACTTGGAGCACTCTCACTTGCGTTGTTCAACGCTTCCAAGGATGTCGTTGCACGCAATTTTGCGTATGCTTACGCTGCGATCAGCGTTGGAGTATTGGTGCGTCTTAGCGTATCTCCCTCCATACCTCTGTTGACCTTGCTATAGGTGTATGGCTACCTAATCTATCAACACCGAATCACCATGATTAGGAGACGAGATCCAGGCAGCTTCGGTCAGTCACTCTATCTCCGCCTATTCAGCTCAGATACTCAACCTTCCTTTCATCATTCCAGATATCATTGCAGGCCCCGTCATCGTCAGTGCCTTATTGTTTTTCGCTATCCTCGCAAACTTTGTGATCCGCGTTCGAGAGCTGTAAGTATTCTGTCTTTGGGGATCTCTACGTGCAAGCAAATCCCTTCTAACCACATCTGCCCTTCAATGTACAGGCAAGAAAAAAACATACCCATCCCAGGACAAGATCTGTACTTTGCCATCACTCGCTCATTCCTTTCGACAGGGCCGCATAACTCAGGTCCCTCCAATTCGTCCCTAACGCTTTAGGACGATTTTTCCCGACACGTACGCAAAGGCATCTAAGATTACCGTCTACCGTCTACCGCGATTATTTCATCTATGTTTGTCTACCTTTCTTGAATACGATCCTTCCCTTGTAGTATCACAAAGGCAAACGTGGTCTGGAACTGTGCCGAGCGCTGCGTGCTGTCCAACCTCGCTGGGCGCTAAAACAAGCCGCACAATTTTCTAGTCGCCGTTCTGATGACCGACATGAATTGTCGGCGCGGCTATCATTACCACAGGTCACTGCATTCTGAGATAAGGCGCTGAGCCAGACGTTGATTTCATCATCTTCATCAGATCAAAATGTTGCGTCAGTAGTGACGACAAATCTGACATCTATGTACTAGCTATCGATCTCTCCAGAGGATGTACACATCACTCATTTTAGTGTGGCGGTCCCTTTCCTCCGGAACAGCGAGTGCGGTACACTCCTTTCAACCACTCAGAAAGGCTCATTCCAGCTTTCAGTTTCAGTACTAGCACCGAAATATTGATATTCCGGTGTTTGGTTTATAATTAATTGTGTAACACGCCTTTCCTCGTTCCGCGGTTTCTACCACAAAATTGTATGCCTCATAGAAAGATTGAGTAGTATTGGACTCGTTCTAGTTGGGCCTCGACGCGTCAGTTCTCGTCGGGCTGTCTGTCTGCGTTTGACATTATGTTTACGAGTCCAGACCCCTTGGACTACTTCGGAAAATGCATGGATAGATCGACTTGTATAGATGACAGGGGTGAGCGCTAGTAAGAGATGGCTGACATCTGTGTGGTGCCCACCACACCAATGGTCATGGCAGTTAGCTAACCACTTATAGCTGTCGGAGTCGCACAAGTATGAGAAATTGTAAGTTTTTACGCGTCTAGGGAGCGGATCATAAGTACCAACATTCTCTGGTGACCTTCGACACATGTACATCCCGCATTGAAAGACGAATGGCCGAGATGAACTATTGCCAACTTGTGGCACTTCATCGTGATTCATTACCTATGTCTTAGAGGACCGAACACGCTCACTTACTAACCACGTCACGGCAAACCTTGAGAGCATCTTGAAGGCAAAGGTAAAACTTTCATCTTGATTGTGTAGCGCGAGTAAACTTGAAAAAAATCCTTAAAGTATGAAGACCGGATATCGCCAAGGCGGCAAACAGTGTGCACAGTCACTTAAACTCATCATACTTTGCCACTACCCATTGCATCAACGATGAACATCAAGCGGCCTTGGCCTCATAAGTATGACAGATTTATTTGGTTGTACTTTTTGTTCGGGATCTCGAGGTGGCTATTTTCCAACTCAGCTTTACGAGGCTCTGAGAGGGACATGAAGAACTCATTCAACAATGACTCTTTCCATTCCCGATCATTTTGATATATGTATATATAGCGGCAACGGAAATGGAAAATAGAACGGAACACTGATGCTTGTCGGAGCGCCGTTGTGGCTTGGTTGTGGCTGTCCTCAAGACCATCATCAGAATTTTAAATAGATGGGTGAGGATTAAAGTCAGGATTAGATACTGGCTTCCCATGGTTAGCGCGTGTGGTGCTTGAACAACTGGAAAATGGAGGAAAATAACAACTACAAGTAAGTAATTAGATAGGTCTAGATCTTGGTGTAACTAAAAATGACTACATGCAGACTAAAAGATATACAAATGACTACAATCGAACTGGGCAGAAAACTAGTCATAAACCCAGCGCGCCGTCATTGATTTTTATCGCCAGAAGCGCAGTTCTTCACACTCTCGTCACAGGCATGGCATTAACCTGTCCCGCCGATGTAATACTCGAAGTTGACGATGCCACTGGAACGTCCGTAGCCACAAAAACGAGGCTAACAATCTTCCTACTGTCGACGTTTTGGTCATTTGATTGTGATTCAATTCTGTTGACAGAACATGTCATTCAGTACTAGTTCAGCGATAAGTCAATTGAAAGGGAAAGCGAGCGACCAAGCGCTCTGACCAAGTAAAGGCATCGTAGATCTAGAAGCGAGATTGGACTCACCGGACTGTCACGGTTTTGTGTCTGATGAAATCCGCAAGAGTACGGGACCCTGGTATCTCTTTTCGGAGACCGCTGATGGTGTAGAAACCGCCAAAAGATCCGTCCTAAAAGATGAAATGACGAGAGTCAGCGGTTAAGATCAGGGAGCAAGCGAGCGCTTGTAGCTGTGTACTGCAAGAGCACTGAGAAAAAATGGGAAAAGTCTCACTCTATTCGTTGCGTCGTCATCAGGAACTTCCAATGTCCGCTCCCAATCTACCTTTAACCCAGCGGCAGCAGCAGCACGACGCATCCCGAGAACGAGATGTTCGACCCCGCTGCGATTTAAGGGTTTACCATTGACCGAGGCAGACAAGGTATCGGAAAAAGTGTTGGTAATAGCTTGTAGAGCATGCGAATCGGTGGATGCCTCGAAGATGTTACGAATGTGGTCAATTGACCACTCAGTTAGAGTAGGGAGTCTTTGAGACGAAGTGGAGAAGGGGGTAGAGGACATTTTGATGAAACGGGTCCTTGGTTGAAGTAAAAAAGCTTTAATGGAAGTAAGAGCGAGTTGGAATGCAGTGGGTCCTGTATCGATCCCTTTATACCCATGAGTCTTATCGTGATCCGGAGAAGCATACTTCGGAAAGGAAAATTAGTAAAATCCAGATTGAGGCAAATGCGGATATTTCGGGGCAGTTTGACGCGTACACTCGAAACGTGTAAATGGCAAAGATGAATACTTTTGAAACCAAGAAGAACGCGTGTATGCAGGCGATGCGACGCGTAGAAATCGTTCCGTCAATTAATCCCTCCGTGTCAAGCAAGATTTTTGAGTGAAGATCGGCGAAGCATATGTAGAGATCAACCAGAAATCAACGCTGTTCCTGACAGCGAACAGAGGCTAGATGTGACAGAGGACCATGGATTGAGCTAGTAATGCATCCGTCCTCAGACCCGAAACGCTGTCTTTTCGTAGGTAGGAAAACATATCATAGAGAGCTGTCCAGCTCTAGCTTCGTTTGTACTCGGCTCGACGGTCCTGAGCTTAATAGAAAGCCGAGAAGTGCGAGGAGGTGCGAGGCGTGTACTAAAGGTACGCGGAAAGAATTGTGGCAGTGGTAGTCAAGTTGTGGATCCAGAATCCAAACGAAACTGAGCTTGCGGCGTAGCACGACGACCGAGCAAATGTTCATCTCATCTGACCTAGAGGAGTTTTGGGAGAACATCTACAGGCGAAATGCAAAGAGTCCAGTCGAAGACATCGGGGTTTGTACAGCCTGATATTGGAGTCCACACAAAAAGCCACTCATCAGTCAGAAATTCCGGCAAAATGAGTCATTCCAGGTCATTCAAGAGCGATAATCGAGAAGATAGACAGTGGAAACCGGTACCCTGCTGGCTGTCTAAGTTGAGGGCAGGCCTTCTCTATTTGGACTACAAAACAATTTGTGATATCATTCATTCTTGCAGTCCAACCATCATCTAATGAACTTCCCAGCTGCACTTAGTCTGGCTGGCATAGATGCTTTCCTTACCGACGAACAGAACCGTGAAGTTCGGAATGCTTTACTCAGGGAAGAGCAGATGATCGCCAGTCTTGATGCAGAGATAGCGGAAGCGTATGCTGCTCTGGAGAAGCTCAAGCGCCAGCGCAACAAGACCCAGAACTTCCTTCATCTCAATGCTGCACCTTCGGAATCGGAACTGGCCGACATACGGACCGCAATCACCCAGCGCGAGATGCGTTTAGCGGAGTTGGAAGAGGAAATTGGGCAGGTGAAATTGGGAGTGGACGCACTTGTAGGACAGCAATCAGATGCAGACCAGCTCTCTTCCGACAATTCCGATGCCATCACTGTCCAGTCATCTCTTGCCCAAGTCGACACGGAAATACAGATACACAAAGCCCATTTGAACCACCTGATGCGCGAACGAGACGAGGTACTGTCGGACCTCGATGCGCAGAGGGCTATGCTATCTCCCCTCTCCCGATTGCCTCTCGAGATACTCTCTACCATCTTCATAAACTGTCTTCCCGAAGAAGAGTACCTCAATCCTCACCCCAAAGACGCCCCGTTGCTCTTACTCCAAGTTTCTCGAGGCTGGAGAGATCTAGCCTTGTCCATGTCCTCACTTTGGTCTTCTATTTCCGTGCGTGCCGGGGAGGATCGGTGCTGTCCTCGAAAGAAGTTGATCGAGACGTGGCTGCAGCGTTCTGGTTCGAGACCTCTCCACTTCGAAATCGTAGAGAACATCGCTTATGACTCAACTCGGGAGTTGGGAGTGGAGAGCTTCACGACCAGCGCAGACGTCTTGGCGCTATTTCTACCTGATTTTGACCGCTGGAAGAGTGTTTCCCTTGAATACAAGGATTGGAGACTTGGCGACATAGGTTTCAAAAACATCCCGGTAGACCACGGCCCTCTGCTTCTCGAACGTCTCTATCTAAACAGAGACTATTGGCAAGCCAGCGTACACCCAGCTGTTGGTGGTCTTTTCTCCGGCCCACGGCTTCGGTCTGTAGCCTGGGATGGTATCCTTAATGGATATCCTAATCCTGCAGAAATCATGCCATTGCACCAGTTACACGAACTGGACCTCAGTATTATCCTGCCCAGCCAGCAGTTCTTTTCGGTGCTAGCCCAGATTCCCAACATCGTCACTTTCCGGCTATCTGTCTCGTTAGGTTCGAAGGAAGACGACTGGCCTGAACTGGCAAAAACACCTCTTACATTCTCGCACCTGAAATCTCTTCGCCTGTTAACAAACGTGATGGACGAGCGCATCCTCGATGCCATCATCGCTCCCTCTCTTGAGGAGTTCAAGGTTGCGAGACCCACTGTCGCTTGGAATGGCTTTACACCCGAGCGATGTTGGTCTCATGACCATTTTAAGGTCTTTTGGCAAAAATCCTCCAAGTTTTCGCTGAAGACTTTGGATTTCACCGATATGGATATCTTGCCGGCGGAGTTGCTAGAGTTGCTGCAGCTTTTCTCGTCCACGTTGGAGAGTCTCGTGCTAGCGAATGACCATGTCCAGGACAAGTGCGTCGATGATGCTGTCCTCAAGGCTCTTACCCCAACTCCAAACTCTACGATGTTGTGCCCGCATCTCGAATTTATCAAGTTTTGGGACTGCACGGCTTCTATGGACGGTTTGGCTGCCGAACTCTTAGAGAAGAGATGGGAAGGTGGTGATGATATAGCGCAATTGAGGATGGTGTTGGCCTACTTTGGGGATGAGGAGAAGAACTCGGATAACATCCGGAGGCTGGAGCTTGCGCATCAGAGGAAGAGGGGTTTGACTTTGTTGCGGCCAAAAAAGTATGAAACGTGGACTGTGTCGAGGGCAGAAAATGTAGAGGAAAACATCGTATCAACTACGTAGAAGAGGTTTTGGTTACTTTGGTCCAGGCTCCTACCCAGCCCTATGGCGAAGACGAGTTGCTGGAGTTGCTGGAGTTGAGGGAGGGAGGAGGAATCTTTGCGTAGTTGTTTGTACCTTGACCGGGCAGCCAATCTGTAGTATTCATACAACCTCTCCATAGTTTGAAGTTTTAGCGCACTTCTGATTGGTCCGTCGCTTACAATCTTCCAACCTCTTCCCTCAAAATCTGAAGCTTCTTCAACCAGGAAGATTGAGTAGGAGGCTGACTTTGCTCCAGACCGGTTAGACCGAAATTGATTGAAAAGAAGACGCTTTTCGCGTGTATACATCGATCTAAGTACGGCGTCTCTACGGGAGAAGTCGACGAAGACGTATCATGCGAATAAGTATCCCCCGTTTGACCAGAACTCCTTGTGCTTAAGAACCACGTCTATACCTGTCTGATGGTTCAGGGTACATCCGAGCAACATGTTTGCGTGTCGGTGTCGGATGAGGTACGCCCAATTGCAACTTCAGCTTTCTCAGACTGTTTTCAAGTTGTTAATTACATAATAATAATCATGAACCTCTTCTGTAGATCTCCGACATTTCCACCACATTAACGCGTCTTCAATCTGTTTGTGCTACACTACAGCAGAAATTTGAACAAGAAACTTTCTCTCTGAATGACAAGATCAATGAACTCGAGGCCGAGAAGAGAGAACTCGTGAAGACCAACAAGTGGCTCGAACATCAAAATGACGCTCTGCAAGACCGGATTGACAGATTTAAACCGGAACTGGACAACGCGGTCCAGGCCCGTGAAATCTCACAGAAGAAGTTGAGGAGAACGAGGAAAGTTCTGAAGGACGTCATAGGAGAATACGAGGAGAAGGTGATTGCTCGGTTCTCCATATCGGTCCTGAGTCGGTACCAAAACTTTCAAAGATTAATTGTCATTTTTGCAGTTTAATGCTCAACCGGAATCGTTAGCCCAGCTATGGGAGCCTGAGTCGGGGGCTGAAGGCGCTGAAGAACCGACTCGGAGCAGAACTAGTAGTAGCGGTCATGCCAGTCCTCACGAGGACAATCACAGCGCAAAATACTCCAAAGAAGCATCGGAAAGGTCAGAGAACAAGACATCTGGTGCACATGGACCTGCTGCTCGAGAAGAGGTACCAAAGTCCTCGGAGGACGAGCAAATGTTTTCAGCAGAGGAGGATGCCAGCGTATTGGGATCCCTTCCCCCGGATATCGTTCCAGAACCCAAGAGCTATCAAATTCGACGTGTCGACGCATCTGGTGTTAGCGAGGAGTATGACAATTGGCGTGTACAGTTCTCAAACCCTCCAGCCTCGAGCAAAGTCAAAGCTGGTCCTATATCATGGAAGGATCTGGAGAATCCATCCAAGTTTGAGCTAGATGGTACAACGGTTTGTGTTAGGATTCTTTATCCCTATCTCAAGAAATGCTCATGGTCATCGATGACAGATATCCTCCCTCGTAAATCTCACAGCGAGTACAGAATTAGAATTGTGTATTGTGATGGCCAAAAACTACGCGTTCGTCAGAGACCCGACTTTCCTCGAGGACAAAAAAGGTCGGGCTTCCTATCTACTAGATTGGGGTAGTAAAGATGGAAACCAACGAGTGAAGCGGTATATATCGACCAGCAGCAAAGTCTGTGACTCGGTATTTCATACGTTTGTGTATCTCTTTGACTTGGTAGGTCTTCCTCCATCCTTATTGTATTTTAGTGACTCTTTAAAAGAAGGGACAGGGTCGCTGGTACTATATCGGCGCACAGAAGTGGCAAGCAGTGGAACTGGACAAGATTTGGAATGGCATGGCTGAGGGGGTGAGCAAGAACGTTCTGTCGCGTCTAATGTCTGAAACTGACTCTCCAGTACTTAGTCTCGAGGAGCTGTGCTTGACAAACTCAGCCAACGTACCCGGGGAATTGTCGAGAAGCAGGCCATTTTGAACGCCATGGAAAACGAAGAATTGGAGCAGATCTGCGTACGATTTGTGGGCGAGCCCTATGTTGACAGTTCTCGAGCGGAGTGTTCGAGGATGGGATATAAAGCGAAAGAGAAAAAGTGATGAGAGGCTATGTATGATAAGATATTAGACAAGCGTCAGTGTACAAATGTAGATGGAAAGACAGGCCGTAAAGTTGCTAGAGGATGCCTTTGCTCCTGATGATACCCTCCCAGCTTTTCATGACATATAAGCCAAATAATGCTGTCTCGTCTAGTGACTTCTTGATTGCAGATGAACCAGTCAGCAATGATTCCAGGAAAGAGGCAGCCGTCTGCGGGGATTTCAATTGGTGCAATTCTGCATTCAAAAAATGGCAGTGAGAAGATACATCGAGTCGTTCCAGTAAATTACTCACCTGCAGCTGTGTAAATTGCTGCCAGAGACAGTCTTTGTGAATACCACGCAAGCTGAGATACGAGTCAGTGAGGTGCAAGAGAATAAGAATGGGAAGTATCACCTGTGTGGTCTTGTCGCCAGTAAGATAGCATGCTTCGTCCGCAATGTTTATTGCATGTCCTAATGCTGGCAGAGGATCAAGGGGTGGGATTCCAATCTCCGGAGATGCCAAAAGAGCAAACGCCTATAAGCAGATGAGTAAAGGGCTACAAGAAACAAGATGGGGACGCACCTCGGGAAGATGCGGTAAAGCAGATTCGTTGTACTGCAGCCTTGCCTTGAGTACCTCGTTTATAGTAGGTGAAGAGACTGTCTTCATGTGATTTATGCCTTCATCCAACCAAGCTTGAATGAGTGACTTTCTGGCTTTGTCTCCATTCCCAAACAAGGCAGACACGGCCAGGTCAGAAAGTGGTTCTGGATGAGCTTGACCTGGAGGCAACGTGAGCACAGAACGCGAAAGGGCTTCTCGAGTGAAACCGTGAGTGTGAACCAAGGTAGTTGCAAGTTTGAGTAGCTGATTCCTTCAAAGCATGAATTCAACGCGCATACACGAGACAAGAATTGCAATCCAAGTAGTACCTCGACATGAAGGAGGGTGACGAGACAGCCTCGGCAAATGCCGGTCTCGTTCCAGTTATCGCAAATTTTTCAGGTTTCCCCTTGACCACATCCTAGTCGACGTCGACGTCTATTTCTCCGCCCTAGAGCACCATGTCTGACTGGGGTGAGATTAATGCCATCAGCTTTGTGTAGCAATTCACACTCAAGTGCTATATATGCGTACAATAGAAGCTTCCGATGAAGATCAGGTCGCAAATCCTCCCGCAAAAGTAACCGCAAAGGCTAAAGGAAAGTGGGAAGGAGAAGACGAAGAAGATGGAGCCCCTGCTGTGCGTTTATACCCTGTTCACGCCCCAATAGGCCTGATCGATCTAACAGCAACCACTATCCAGAGCGACTGGGAAGACTCCTCTGAGGAAGAAGACAAATCTGCATCTGCACCTGTAGCACCCCGAAAAAGAAGGGAACCCTCAAGCAAAAACTAGCCGAGAAGGAAGCTGCAAAGGCTGCACAGAAAGATGAAGATGACCCATACGACTCTGATGCAGTTTTGGACCCTCGAGAAAAAGCACGACGCGATAGGGAGAAGGAACTGGCTGCTGATCTCAATAATGCAGCTGACTTGTTTGGTGCTGCAGCACATGGAGGTGAGATGACTGACCCTCAGACTACAAACTATCCACTGATCTGGAGACAGGAACATCCTCCAAGGAATTAGATTCACTGCTATCCTTCCAGCCACGGACAAAGGAAGACTTTGTGAAGCTTTCCAGCATGATAATAGAGTTTGTTGTCAAGCGCCACCAAAACAAACCCTTGTACCCTACATTCGTAGAACACCACGTCCGCGAGCTGGCTCAACCTCTCAAGGACGTCGAAGTCCGTAAAGCGGCAAGTGGTCTCACCACTCTTGCGAACGAGAAGCAAAAGGACCAAAGGGACAAAGCTAGTGGAAAGAAGAAGAAGAATGCAGCTAAACCAGCTTTAGGAGGAGCAAAGTCGATGAACAAGTGCGTCAACTTGCTGTCTTGCCTTGCCTTCCTCTCAACATTCTTTTAACTATCTCTGCAGACTCGACACAAGTGTATACGACGAGGCATTGGATGACTTTGGGAATCAACCGGATGATTTCATGTAGGAATGTATGCTGGAAGGTCATGTAAAGTTGAGATGTATCCTTAAGATCACTGTGCAGCCTCGCTACTAATAACCATGTTTTGTGTAATACCACATCCTAGGCACTACGTCAACCGATTGCACCATTTACCGCCTATTCACCACCTGTCTAGGTGTCCAGACTGTCGTACAGCGTCACAACGCAGCTGTGACTTGTGAATGGGCGTCAAGGAAAGACGACGTGATCCGTACACCAGTCTGCAACTAAGAGCTCGCTATAAGATCTTCGCCTGGTAACACGATAGAAACGCATTTTGGAGGCTGACGTATCTGTTTCATGGTAGCTCTTAGGAAAGAACAGAAATGCACTCCCGACTGGGAAGTAATGGAATCATTAATCCAATTCACAATTACCCAAGTGCTTTCAGGCTCTTCGACTTTGTGCAAATCTCGACATTTGACAGTCATTAATTCAGCCAGTGGTTATGCTTTCAGGCTCTTCAAAAATCTCTGCTTTTCGTCGTAATTTATCGCTCTGCTACGAGTTTCAATTTTCATTTCGTCTTCAGATGACCGAGAAGAATAGGCGAGACAGTGGAATACATATTATCTGCGGCAGAAGGATGCGTCACTGACCATGTTGATTTATTGCGCAGAACACGTCTTCTAGCCATCGGGAGCAATTCTTGACCGTATTTATCTCGATGGAGAAACCGAACAGAAGGGGCTCTCTCGAAAACCGTGCTGTCTACAAGAGTCGAAGAACATTTGGGCGTCGAGAAGGAAGAACATACACGACACAGTCTTTCGATAAGAATGTTCGAAGAAGAGGCATCCTCTAAGCAAGGGACGTCTTGGCTTGTAAGTTATTGCAGTTATTGCATATTCCGCATCAATCAATTTCCCCATATTGACATGTCTGTTGATTTCAGCAGGCCACATTGCAACAAATCAACAGGGCCCTATAGTCGCCGACCAATTCATCACCTCGGGAATGGCCCTTGGTAAGGACATATGTCTGAAGGAGACCTTGTGCAGTGGCGGAATGGGTTTCTTATAAGGGTTCCCGACTATACCTTGACATCCTCCCCCTTCATTCCCTCTCTCCCATATATCAGGCTGACATGCCATCGTTGTTCCCCTCGGCGGGCATGCAGGTCCTGAGTTCTCTTATTCATTTCCTTGGTGAGTCCCGAGTTTCTGGTCATGATCGTCTGTTTGCTAAAATCAATCTTCACAGGTATCACGATTGTTTCTCATTGTCTTTCTCGTAAATTGTTCTCTGAGAGATTCTTCTGGGCGGGTTTAACGGAAATGCCATGGCCTCGACTTTGCCTGATCCTTGTCTTTCTGGATTCGTGGTTGTTTCTCATATCCAGTGAGTGATCTGTACTGTAGGAGATGGTCAGAATATTGTTAACCTTTCACCCAGGTGGCATTCTTGTGTTTGGAGTAGGGTTAGAACTGTCCATTCATGTTTGTTCTGCTGCGATCATTATGTGTATCGCTTTCTATGCGACATCGAAAGCCCTTGTGTATTTTTACCTCAGTCAGTCTCCTTTTGTGTCCATGAAGCCTCTTAATATCCCTAAACTTGCTCCACCTGCATAGTCGAGAAAGTCCATATCGTATGGGCACCTCCTACGGGCAGAAGCCGTTTCAAATCTCCTGTCGACATCATCTGCATGCTCACAGGCAGCCTCTATACCGTGATTATCGGGCTGATGATCTTTGGTATGTGGCCAACTACACCACCAAAACCTCGTTACTGAAAGCCTATTATTAGGCCGGGTCGCTAAACTTCGAGATGGGGATCAGGCCTGCATGATAGGATTGAAATCATTTTCGTTGATACCTCTGTTATCTTATGACTTGTAAGTTTCTGCTCTTCCCATGGTACCTAATTCAGGCAGACGCTCATCGATGTAACTCAGGTACATTAACATTTTCTTGACTGGGATGTTCTTATACCCAATATTGCGAGCCGGTCGATTGAGGAAGCGGACGAGACGGTTGGCAAGACGAACTTTATTGTGTGTTTGGCAAACTTTCTGGATTTGAGCCTTTTTGCTGACGGAGAATTAGGGCATCATTGGTTGCTTTGACCACCTCCACCGTAAGAGTCTCGCTGTCTGACAATGCTACAAACTAGCTCATCCATGGATTAGGTCAATATAGCGTTGCTTTTTGTGATGAAAGGAGAGTTGGGATGGGTTTGTTTGGGTGCCTGCGGTGCAGACGTGAGTCACTTGGCCCCTATCTATCATGCATAGGTACATATCCTGACTCTGCACTGCGAACCTAGGTCGTTTGCAACTCTTATGCGTTGTACTGGGCTTCACAGCCGCGAAGACCAAGCAACAAGCAGCCAGCTCTCTCGGATATAGAAGACTGCATCTCTGAAGATTTGAGCATGCTGAGAAGCAGAAAGAATGATCCTGCGACGATTGTGAGCTTCCAGGCAGGAACTTCCTCTCAACCACTGGCCCGAATTGCATCCAACGGGATACCATTGTTACAAACACCCGCAGCTCCCAAGTCCATCCTGAAGCCTGAAAGGGCTCATGAGCATCACTTCCTGCATCTGCCACACATGCCCCACCTGCACATGCCTCATCTACCACATTTACCTCACCTACCTCATTTACCTCATCCCCACATCCACTTCCACAATCCATTCACTCGGCCAGTATTTGTGCCCGCAACTACTCACCCGGAAGTATCGATATCGGCTGATCCTGAGCTGGCACAGACACCGCCATCGCAGAGTATGCTCAGCTCGATTGGGGAGTTTTTTGGTGTAGGGTCGAGCACAGGTAAAGGGAAAGAGAAGCATATAGAGACAATTCAGGTATGTCGAGTTTGTTTGCTTATCGGGCTATTCTGAAATCTTCCCAACAGATCGCTGTTACGACTGAGGTCAGTCAAGCTGAAGTTAGGGACGAGGATTTACATCCTGATGATGTATACCGCGCTTATGTGCATTGTTCCAATCCTCGGCCCTCGAAGCGGTCAAAATAATCATTATACTTTGCCCAGTCGAATTCTGGTGTAACACTATCCACCTTACACTATCCTACCAGCTACTACTGTGATTTGAATCCTGCCACTCCTTTTAATCTGGACTTCTGGTTTAATAAGTCTTCCCTTTACATTATTGTGCAAGCTATGTAGTACTATCCGCCCACCCGTTTAACCATACTGTTATGCCTATCAATCCATTCGTTTATCTTAGTACTATCTATTAGATACTATACCCTGAATGCTAAGCGCTAATCTGTCAACATGTACTTGTAGTATACTGGACTTTGCACGAAGCTTGAATGGATGTTTGTCGATGCTTGTGAGAAGAATTTGACAACTACGCCCATAATCAACTGGTTCAATCTTCCAACTCAACGCTACTCGTCATGGCTGACCTTGTTGATTCAATGCTCGACTTGATGCGGAGGCTACCACCAACACGTACGGAGGAGAATGTGTCTGCTTTGGTCGGACTTTGCCCTGACTACGCCGATGATCTACTGGGTAGCGTCGACCAACCATTACAGGTCAAGACAGATCGTCTAACAGGAAGAGAGTATCTGGCTTGCGATTACAACAGGGATGGAGAGAGCTACAGGTACGTGGAAAGCCTGTCTATGCATAGATCTTGCTGTAATGCCCTCAACTGCGCGCCAAATCAGGTCGCCTTGGTCCAATGAGTATGATCCACCCTTGGAAGACGGAACTGTACCAGTGCCAAAACTTCGAAAGCTCGAAATTTCCGCCAATGAAGCATTTGATACTTACCGTGAAATGTATGCGCTTGTCTCGTTAGGGCGCACCACCCATGCTGAGACCGACCTACACACAGGTATTTCGAAGGTGGTGTCTCCTCCGTGTACCTTTGGGACTTAGAGGATGGTGGTTTTGCTGGTGTAGTGCTATTGAAGAAGAGTGCGTCATTCTGCAATCAGTTACTGGAGCTGGTACTGACAGAACTATTTTCCTCAGCAATGACTCCTTCAACTCCTCAAGAACCCTCGGGTTCCTGGGATTCTATCCATGTATTTGAGACCGCTGAACGCGGACGTCAGGCACATTATAAACTCACTTCGACCATCATGCTGCAATTAATCACGAAGAAGGGAAGTGAAGGAGACAATTCTGACAGTGAGAAGAAAAATAACAATGGCGAGAAGAAGGTTCCTGAAAACTGGAAGCGTGATGGAGAAGTTACTCTCAGTGGTAGTATGACACGGCAGGTATGTGGCTTTGATTTACTTCTTGGATTTGCGACCCTGTCTGAGCGATCTGCAGACGGAGCAGGATTGGCCGATACAAGATAGCTCTTCTCACATAACGAATACCGGGAGAATGATAGAAGAGATGGAGATTAAGATGCGTAACCTTCTGCAAGAAGTATGCGCAGGGTCGTTTCTATCCGCTCTTCAACGAATTGATTCATGTCCAACAGGTCTACTTTGGTAAAACGCGTGATATCATCTACGACCTACGCAGTGTCGATGATCTGGAGAAAACTAGGAGGCAAAGAGAGTTGCAGAAGGAACTTGTAGGCTTCATCAAACGGTAAAGTTGTGGACTCGCAAGATAAACGTGAAATTTGTATTTTTGTGTCAGCAATCCAGTCTCGTTCTGGCAACGGAGTTTCGTGATTCTGCTTTGTTCTCTCCTCTCTATGAAACTTTCGCAGACCGGATACAATTCTTAAGCTCGCCGACGCCCCACGGAGGTGCAGAACTCGAATCGACTCGTCAATATTGGTTCGAACTAGGTCAACTGCAAAACAGGTCACAGAGTCGCCGCTCACGATTGTTTTTACGAAAGAAGCAGGTTGGGACCCACGGATGTGTTGTTCAGATGTCTCCAATTCCGTACTCGAATTTCCTAAAGTTAACCCTCGCTGTCATTTAAACTCGTTCTATGTTCATAAGCCACAAAAAAAAAAAACCTATCTGCCGCGGGTTAGAGCAACCGCCAGCAGACTTTCACCACAAGAAAATCTCCAGCGTCTTCGGTGGTTTATGAAATCGAATTTTTATATAAATGTTCTGTCTTAACTACATATCTTTTAATGCACGGCTGCAGTAATAATTACTGAATCCACCGAGGTCACCGCAACGTTTCTTGGACAGGACCGATGAAGATTACAGCCTGTGCATGTACGAGAGGATGCAACGAAAAGTGGTAGCAGACGTTATCGCCAGATCGAAGGCTTTGACATCACATCGCTAGACAACAGTAACAGACTGAGACCACTTGCAGACCCATGGCCATCCGCGGGTATTTCTGAATAAACCCCCACCATTTACATGATATTGATATCTGGAGCGAGAGAAGACTTAAAGCGAAGGTTCAAAACCTTGGTCTTGTCTACCCACGATAAGAACTCTCAAAACAGCTCTAAGATGACTATACATCCAGGATTAGAAGGAAGCCGACGGGCAAAGTGAAATGGGCTAACAGTTATTTCTGTAGCTTTCCCGAATTCTGGGAGACGACGGATTGGCAGTACTATGATCGTATTTGTTGTATTTTTCAGAATGAATGCATCTACTTCAGTGACGGAGATGAGCTTCACGACAGCCCGGAAAAACAGGTTGAATTGGGGACAGTAGTCAACTACATCGTCTGAAGGTTTGATAAATCGTACTCCTCCTGAACAGACTTCATAAAATCTAACAGCTAGAAAGAAAGAGAATAAAGATTAAGAATAGTAGATGATTGGGACACGTACCACCTGGTGTTTCCTCTCACCGAGTGTTTTACCAGGCTTCGTCTTCAGCCTGTCTTTAATATGAACCAGTTTGTCCTCGAAATGTTGCATCGCCGAAACCTCTAAAGCCGGATCGTCGTTAGGAACATGCAAAGGGCTGTTCATAGAACACGTTTCCATTAGCAGTATGAAACTCAAAATCTGAGAACGCAACTAGTTTTTAGAGGCACTAAACGCAGCGCATCGCAAGACGCCTAACATTTGACCGTCACTACGGTCAGACATTCAAAACAACTTTTCAGAAGAGCTTTCAGCTCACCGAATGCACCAATAGCATCTAACCTGTCTGCGTCCTGGACACAATGCAATTCCACGCATTCATCATGCCATTTACCCCATTCTCCTTTGGCTCTGAGCTTCTTCTCCGTCGTCCACGAGACGTTATCGACAATCTCCGCTATTTGACGTGCTCGGCCATCTTTGACGAGATCTATACCAGACTTCTCCGCAACCGAAGTGAAGAAAGGAAGAAAGAAGGTGTAGGGATTTGCAGCTTGTTCTGGTGAAGCATATTTTTTGTCCAGTATGTCATGCAAGAGGGCAGCTATATGCGCCGCTTTCATTATCGATCTGCTTCAAACGGTAGCGAGAAGACGTGCTACGCACCTAGTTCCACCGTCAAAAGGTCAGGCTTGGACGGTACGGCCTTAGCAAGAGCCAGAGCAGTCTTTCGAACGCGTTGGACTGAGGGGGTTGCTTTAGAACATCATCGCGGTCATGTGCTTTGTACTCGCCATGATACGCGTCATGCGAAGGGTCGTATCTTGCCATCGTTTCTACCATCAGCTTCTCCGCTTCGTCAATGTAGACCTTTTCATCTGCATTGGGATACATTCTGGAGATGAAGGAGAAGATTGAAAAACTGAAAGGCTAAAGCACTTCACTACGTGCAGACCATGCGGTCCGGTGGGTGAGTCATCCAACTATTAGTATTTCCATCGTTGACATCTCCCAGACACCTCCTTCGGAAAATAATCCTTGAAGTTTGAGAAGCGGGGGTCTCAAGTACAGCTTGCTTGATTGCCATGAAAAAACGTCCCAGTTGGCGAGGCTTTCTGGTGGCGTCCCTTTCCGATCCGAGCTCAGGCAGCTGAGATCGTAGTATCTTTCAAGAATCCAAGAATCAAATCAACGGTGCTGTCATCGAGAACATGCAACTTGGTCAATTTAAAGAAACAGTGCGACAAAAATCAAGGGTTGACCACTCCGTTTCTCAATACGACGTGTAGCTCCGTAGGCATAGGAGCATCACTAATCAACTCTCTAGATTTCTGATCGATGTTTCTGAGAACTTTTTGGATTGCAACGATGGACAAAACGAGGTAAAAGACCAAGTTGAAACGGCATCGCTCCATTACCGCTGTCTTAATACGAAGATATGGTACCTTGACAATGATGTCGACGATCTGCAAGACATCGCCGTCGGACAGGACCCCTAGTTGGACTGGCTGCAAATGATGAAACTACAGGGAGGCTGAGAGAGCCAAGAGACGCCGTATGCTTCTTTGAGTCCTGAGTTTTCCCTGGGGCCTGCACGGACAATTGCTCGAATGTCCAACTGGACGCCTCTGGACGCATCACACCCAGTGGACTCGGATCCCAGGTCTCCGTCGTCTTTAGTATAGCTTTCATCGAGCTGAATATCTAGCGAGCAATTGCAATATTTTCAACTCGTCTGCGACGTTCGTCGTTTTTCTACCACCCGTTGCGCAGTCTAGGTTCATATGTGGCTCAGCTTCGGTCTCGGATACTTCTCAAATTTGCGAGCTTCATGGGATCATCCTCCGACGCTCCAACGGAGTTCAGAGGATCCATTGGTTGTCCCTCAGGAAGTCTACACTTGTCCTTCAGCACATTATTGATTCTGTATGACTGCGGATGGTCGTTCTCCGCCTCAATGAAAATAATTTACCCCAACGTATCAAAGCCACTCATCCCGACGCTCCATTGCGAATTGCACTGCACCCATCAGATTAATTCCTTTCCCTATAGTTGGTTCCTACCTCATGTCTTGTAAAAGTGCAAGTCGGCGCCCAAATCCCCGTCTCCCACTAGCGCTCTGTCTAAACTTATAAAGTGATTGGGTGATCTTGGAGACCCCAATTTGGCATCGCAGCCTAGATACAGAGATATCTATAAAGTTCTGTTGTAACCTGTGCCGCGCCGATCCTCTACAAATTTTATGTTGGTTGATCGGATGTCGATGAACGATCGCAACAATCCATCGTGTCTGCCTCCGTGACCCGTCTCTGATATCGATGACTTGGAAGTTGGCGATCGCTGCGCAGGCCGGTGTTGTACCCCAAATTTGAGCTCATCAGAGAAAGCAAAGCTCTACACGTGAGTATGCAGCTAAAAATGTAGTGTCCTCAACCTGTATACATCCATCCTCCACTTGAAAAGGGAAAGTGAGGCATATATGTAGTATTACAGTATAGATGTACAATCAAGGTATGTACAACTGTAAAACGCATGTACGCGTGCAGTTAGTCGACGACGACATCTGCTGTATACGTATTCCAATCCACTGTGGGTTTGAGTTCCGGGTTCCGAAGTATGTGTGATGTATGGATGAATGGATGGATGTAAGAGTGGATGTGGATGAGTTGTATGTATGCCCGTGTCCGCGATTGTACAGAATACTTTGTCCCAGTACCCAAAAAATGTTAGGAGGATATACTGAGAATCAAATATGGACATTGAAATGAGAAGAATCCATAACAGTAACAATAACACAAGAAAGTGGCGTTATTTTGTCCGACTTGTGTAGGGAAGGTGTGAGTTGGGTGATGAGAGTGAAGATAAGGGTGATGATTGTCGTCACTGATTCACTTGTGAGGTTGAGTTTGGTTTGCAAGTGTCGGTGAAGTTGGGGATGAGGGTAAAGGGGGAGAGGAGTGGGACAAAGTCGACATAAGACGAGATTTTAAGGAGAGTGAAAGCGAATTTTGGAGAAGAGTTCAATAGCCAAGACATAAGAAAAAAGACGTGAAAGGAGTGAAAGGCCATGTATGTAGGCAAAGAGTCCCCAAGTATATAGCTGACGGAATGTGAAATTAAGGATGGAATGATAAAGTACAGTGGTCATGAAGGGAAGCCAATCAATTTCGAGACGAAGGAGAAAGAAAAAGGAAGGAAAGCAAAGAAAATAATCTGATATACAGTAAATACCGAATTCCCTTTGGTTGAACAGTGATAAAACAAATAGGTCAAATGATAAGTTATGAGGAAGTTCCGAATCGTTAAAAACGAGTGGTGTGGCGATCGTTATCGTCGTTGTGGATGGATGGTGGTTGAAAGTGATTAACGAAGAAAAAAACTAAGGTAAAAAGGACGGGTGGCCTACATATGCAACAGTTTCATAACGAAGGCGTGGAACGGGGCGTAGAATCAGAGCAACAAAACATCGACAAGCATCAAGGACATCACAGAACCAAGACTTGGACAGACATAGAGAGATGGACGATGGACGTGGCAGAGCAACGAGAGCAGGGGCGTGCAACGAGAAAGACAAGAGAAAGAGAGCTGGACAACGACTAATCAAGAAAATCAATCCTCCTCTTCATCATCTTCCTCTGCATCGCCGTCTTTACCACTACCGCCCTTCCACTCTTGCTCCCACAGAGGTGTACAGTCCGAGGGCGGCTGGCACGAAGGGTGATTGGGACCCAGGGCAGAGCGAGCTCGCTCTAAACGTTCCAGTAAGGCCTGGCGATCATTCAAGAGTTCGTTTATGTAGTCTATGGCTAGACATTTCGTCAGGATCTCGCACACACACACACATGTACCACACTTACTCTTCCCTAGAACAATGTTTTCACTTCGAGGGCCAGCTCTGCCATCTATTTTTTCACCCGTTGTTTCATCAATCTTCCCGCGTCTCCCTCGCTTAGCTTTCCCAGCCTTGCCAGTTTCACGGTTATTCTGAGCTTCTTCCTCCGAACGTATGGCCTCTCTAAGGGTAGGTACCGTCTCACAAAGGGCTTCGTAGCCTCTTCGGATGTTTGCCCTCCTTTTCTGCTCCGATTGAATGTGATTCGCCTTCTTTTGGGAAGGTGATAGAAGGGCTGCTTTATTTGAAACGGATGCAGTGACAGATGTCGATGGGGGAGATGGACGGGAGCGTTTGTTGGGGAAAGAGGAGGAAGGTCCACTGTCGGAGCCCCGTTTGCCGGAAGAGGCACCGGGTGAAGCTCGCTGACTAGCCGAAGCTGCAGGAGAGGGAAGCGTGGAAGTGCTAGAAGAACCATACATGCTACCATTGGAGCCGAATGAAAAGGTACTCGTCGTCGAGGAAGAGGTAGTTGGTGGTGAGCCCATATTGGTGAAGGAGTGCAAGTTCGAACCGCTCCGCGGGTCTTGGGCACCACTCATGGTGTGTAAAGGAGAGATAGATATCGGCTGAGGTATGTGGGCATGCGCATGGAGTGTATGCGGTGGCGATGATTGAGAATGAGTAAGAGGTGGGACAGGATGTTGTGAACGTTGCTTCGATAGGAAAGGGAAACTGGCATTGCGATGCGATTGCTGTTGTTGTTGGTGAATCAAGTTGGGTGCGCTTTGAGGGTGATTGTGCATGTCGTAACCATAGTGAGATGGCTGCTGAGGCATAAAATTGGCGTACTGCTGTTGCGGAAACTGCTGCATCATGGGTGCAGAGTTCCAGCCTTCTGCGTCGAGAGACATCAAATCTTTGGTGGCTTTGGCCAAAGCCTCGCGTCCCTGCTGCACCTGGGGTATGTCTGGGGCATAATGTTGCGTTGAGGCGTTATGTGGGTTCCATTCTGAGGAATCTGGACGCAGGTCGTCATTGGGATGGTCGATTGCAGTAAGGAAGGACTGAAATGCGTGTGATTCAGAGGGAGTCAGAAGGTTAGACATGGCGAAGGGCGGGTAGTGAGCAAGGACAGCCAGGTTGGGCAAAGATTAAGGACGTCTCGGACGACGACTCGGAAGATAGCAGGAGAGATGGAATCGATGGTGGAGGTTGCGGTACAAGGGCGGACTGCTGACCAAAATCCCATTGCCGGCTGTGCACCTGACCCCGCACTCGTTCGCGACACACTCCTTGCATGGCAACTGTCATCATCCTACTTGTCCCAGCTGCGGATTGGCGCTCTGTGCATCCGTCAGTCTAGTACCTACTCTTCTCGCGGGTCAGGCATTGCCTCGAGTGGCCAGGACGACCAGTAACTGAGCTCTCTTCCAACGGGTCTGATCTCAGCCGGAACGGCGCTGATCAGCAATCTCCAATGACTCAACAGCCATATGCAAATTATCCTCATCAGACTTCGTTCTTGATCGTTGATTGGTGATGGCAACGTCTATTCAACAAACGGCCTTGCTGTGGCGTAACTTTTCCTCTCGGGCTATCCATCCCGATTATCGATTCCAGGTAAAGGTAGCCACCCCTTCCAATCATCTGTGACTAATCCTTGGAATTAGCAACTTCTCCTTACTTGGAGGCAACGATGGCGTCCATGTCAATCTCAAAGCCTAGACCAACCACCTTCCGCACAGTCACACGTCACTGGGTCAGCTACTACATCCGAGCTTGCCCAATGCTATAGCTCTAGAATACCTCAGCTGCCAAGCTGTCCATCTACCCCCTAATTCTCCGCCCGGGGATGACCCTAACAATTCCACCGGACCTTGGCGTGAATGTATGCGCATACATCATGGGTCTCGTCATCATTCATCGCCATTGCGTACGATTCGGGAGCGTCCTTTCTTGGTTTACTAGTTGTACTTTCGGACAGAGTCGTCTGTTTATCTATCTATCCACTCTAAACATGCCCATGCACGCGCACTCGGCTTCATTAAACCATTCCATCCATTTTCTCAGCCTCATTCTCATCCCGCGAGTCCGAGGATAGGCTAGGCCAAGAAGTGGCGTCGTATCGCGACTATACAGGTTCAGCTGATACTGCACGATACACGTACGAATTGCCATCTGCTTCTACATGCACATGCATTTACAGATCCTACGCGCTCACTTCTGTTACCGCGGACCCCTTTCAAACCTTCCTTGGACGTTCAGAGTCCAGAACTTTCGCGATGAGAAAAAAAACCAAACGACTCAGCGACTCGAAACGATTTGATTTCCTATCTTCCTTGAACGAGTACTGCCCGAAATCAGAGTATTCCATACTCATCTCATTTTCCCAAGCCTCTTCCCACTTGGAGCACCTATCACCTATTCCAATACCCGGTGGCCGTCGTGCTGTTGCACCGTCGTACCACTGTACTACCTGCGCACACTATGTTGGGGAATTATGACCCAGTCTCCCACTATGCATAATTTACCAGTTGCCGCATCCAACCACGAGGCTTTTTCAAACTTGATTCCACCTCTGGTTCCCAATGCCAGCCAGTCTGGATACTCAATTGCTGGCATTTATCGGGGCGTCAGTCTTTCGAAGCCGCAAGGTCATTCGTCACTGGCTTAGGTGGCAGCTTCACTTTTCACCACGATTCCCCATTTGGTCCATGGTTTGCGCCCTGTCCGCTGCTTGCGAGGCTTGCGTGGAATGGTGTGGAATGGTATGGCACGGTTTATCCTGCCTGTTTGCAAGTCTTTTCGAGCCAGTCCGTTCTGGTCCAATCCCCAACCCCGATCCTGATACTATGGTGGAGTGCTTCATACTCGACGAATTCCAGCGTGGAATTCGCCAGCCATTTAGTCATCCTTACCGAGCTTACAGCTCACCAGGTTTCAGTAACGACTTAGCTGGTTGAGTCTTGGAGTTTTCAAAGCTCCAGCCAGAATGACTCAGCGTTCCAGGCTTGTGCGCCCGCCGGATAGAACATATACGTGGTTCAGTCCGCCCATCTACCCGTCACTTTTCTCATACATGCCCTTTTACTATGCAGTGGCGACTCATTAGGTCTCCTTAACACGCTGCAACAATACAGAAGAATGGTGTCACTGTGGGACAGGCTCTGGCACATCTTACGGGTGCAGTTTGGTTTAGGCGGGAACACTTTTGATCTGGATGCCAGCCAGCAACGATCCTGAATATTGCTGCTACTGCTTTCGGTTTTGCAGTCAGTCTTGTTAGGTAGCTGGCGCGGCGCTGTTCCACAAGCTATTGTGGTAGAAATAATGGTCGATTTTGTCGGAATATGGGCACCATGTTTTTCTTTCTATACATTGTTCGATGCAGTTTGCGTCACCAGAAATGCAATGTCAATCAGCGCGCTAGCGGGGCATGCTGCCCTTCCACGCAGCTGCCGTATTTTTCCCTTTTCAATTCTGCCTCATTGCAGCGACGCCTCGGAGTCCCTCATCTCGCAGCAAGACACGTCCAAGCCCTCTAGCCTAGCCGACACGAGCTCGCGGCACCGTTTCCACTTCTTGCCCTGGCAACCATTCACAATCAAACTCTTGGTCTTGCAATGCGTGCCCGATGCTTACACCCTAGTACTTTGCATATGGCAGCCCGACGTAACTTCCAAATTCATACTTCACCTTTTTGCTCTCAGGCCAGTGGAGAACCAAGCCCGCAAACGCAGACGAACCTCCGAGAAACCCGCGCCTATCAAATATCTGGATGATTCAGTTCATCCAGAATGATGCGCGAAGCAACCTGCCACTGCAAGGTTTCGTCTACGGTCTTCTCCCTTTTGCTTCACCTCAGTCCGAGTGCTTGCTACACTACATAGAATGCCACATACATGGAGATAGAGATGGATATACGTATACATATCGTGATTCCGACTCCGCATACATAATCTGTCTTTGCCCTCCTGTCGTTCTTCTGGAAGACGAAGGTATATTCCGAGCGCTGTTTGGTTCGTTTCTCCACCATTTCTCCCAACTCAAGCCAGTGGAGCCTCTGTCGGCTTTCGGTACTCACATAGATGACCGTCCCTGAGTTCTGAAGTTCCGCAAACCACTGTGGGGAGACCTGAGGGCTATTTTCATTCTATGAAGCAATAAATCACTTGTCTGACTCTCTGGTGGACCCGAGTTGTCCTCGTAGACATTCATACGTTGGCGTTGTCATTGGCGTTCTCCGTATACCGTCAGTCAAACCGTGACACACCAGTCAAAGATGAAAAACGGTAGCGAAGGTCTCGAAGGAAGCGCTTTTTGGTTTATCATGTCGACGTTGCGGTCCCGTATCCCATTCCATGCTACTTACAGGTACCTCGGGAGCTCGGGATGCATAGTCACAGCGACAGGAACAGTGGCTCAGAATTTGTCTTTTGGCCACTGCTTCGACTTCTTCCACGTCTCGCTTATGAATTTGACTCTGCACAGTCTAGCTTCATACATTACGAAGAAGGGGTCGTTTTTCGAAGTTCTTCGAAGGTTCTGGGCCTTTGTTGACGTCGATATACTCTCCTTTTTCCGTCCGACTGCCTCTTCCTATGATTTGGCATACACCTGCCTATCATGTAGTCCTTTCGGATGGTTACACTTCCGGTGCTCTATTTTCTTATTTCCGTTTCCTTCCGGATTTTACGTGTCGAAAACGAGGCATCGGGCTCATTCTACCCCAGCCGATACGGCCACTTCTGTCTTGTTGTCAGACGTGCTATAGCTTCAAACTTGAAGCTCGCCTCGCTCCTGCCGGGACTGAACGATAGTCAAACCCCGTACCGCTTTATTCACCGTTTCTAAGAAGATTCTGTCAGATTCTGTCTGGACTGTTCTCGACGAATACCCGCGACCTTTCTCTTATTAACCGACAAGAGATCACAACCACCGGGAACGACCCCAGATCCACAATACAAGGTCCTTGGGAACGGTTTGCCCCAAACGAGCGCTCACAGCGTTCTTGTATGTATTTTGAGACCTGCTGCCTGACTCGGACACAGTTGCTCAGATAGACAGTAACTGGAATCCTTGCACCTTGACGCAAGGCACCATGAGATTATACACACATTTGCTATGTGAGTGGCGGGCGATCTACGCGCTCTATTTCATAGGTCTTGAGTCCAGACTTACTGACTAGGCCCTCTATTTTCAGACAGCCACCGCGCACAGCTCCACGTTTCAGAAATCCCACGTATCCAAACATTTTTTGTCGTCTGGCTCTGCTTTGGAATTAAGCGTGGTTTATACTCCCTATGGGCATAATTTCTGACTGGATTGACTGTCCATACTCAACGTTATTTTGGAATGGCTTGTAATTATGGTTGTAAAGATCAAGCAATTAGGTGCTGACGTCTGTAGTACTTACGACACCTCAGCTCCACAGGCGTCTTTGCCACCTCTTCTACTCAATTGCTGATAAGGTCTTTGAGGCTCTGGGCTTTTGAGAGAGAGCTCTGTTCTATACACTAGGACGTATCACTGACACACGAAGCGACGATCTCATCACCTTGCGCTGAAGAGGCCTTGAAGAGGACAGATGCAAACCAGCGTGGGTGGACAGTCTTTGTCTTAAGGTTTCGATCCAGCGCAACCGTGACGAATACTGTCCTTGGAAGGCAGAATTGAAGCTGCAGAGCCACAAAGTTAGGACATGTCAAGACGGTTACTTGTCTGGGAATCTTCCAGAACCAATGCGTCGAGGTCCAACTGCCTAACTGCGCTAGCTCCTTCCCTTCAGTGGTAGAGCTACAATCTCTGAGCGGTTTACTCGGGATAGTCTGTGTTATGTATCTTTTCCCAGCAAGCAGTCGATGTCCGCGGTCTTTTACATTCCAAGATTTAGGCAGCTGGTTTTCATGCGTACTATTTTCAATCTTTTTTTTTCCCGATGTCGCGGAAGAGTCTTGGCCAGCCCGCCGGGGGCTATCGATATCATTTTTCCATCGGCCATTACCGTGCTCGTGTCCGGCAAGTGGCTGTAATCCAACCTGTTTCAGCTGATAGCCAAGCTGATACACCACAACTTCTTGCGGTTTGCCGCCAGTCCTACTTACGTCTGAGCCTCAAAAACGGCTGGAATATCTTCAAGTCGTTCGACTGATTGGCAGCTGCTCAAGTGCTAGTTTTGATTTGTACTATAAGTAGACTTTCTTCCTTATCCGTTGTGGGGCTTCTCGACACCACTCATTGGTCAATTCACAGATCTGTCAATCATTTTGCCATGAGTCATTATCTACTAACGCCAGCCAATGGTCCATCGAGCCCAGGCCCTCTGCATGTCTCTATTACCAGCTTCAGCATCACAGGTGTATGCGCCGCCTATGCAATGACGGAACTATCGACTACAGTTCTCCCAATGTCCTGGGACTGCATATCCCAATGAGAGACCCAACCTGGCGTATTTGTCGCCTTTCGCGTTTGCCACAACTCGGGTCTTCCAGACTTTGTATTTCATCTATGAGATTCTCCTCCAGTAGACAGGTCGTTTTCTGTATTGCGAAACTCCACAGCGACCTAGAAGCTCGACATAAGGTTTCTTATAGTACCCATCCTTTCATCTGCTGCATCACAAGAGGAAATCGCGCCGTTACCAAGGGAAATAATACCAACCGTCGATCCCGAAATACAATTAGCAAGTAGTGCTGGAGACGCATCACTGCTCCGTCTGCATCCGCGTCTTGTCGGACGACTTATTAGAGCTCTCAGATCAGCCCTTTTTCAGGAAAGAAGACCACCAATTCGGGAAGGATTCATCAACCCCTAAAACACGTGTAGACCCAAGGCACGAATAGCATTTTGCGTCATCAGGAACCTGAGACTCTAGACCAGTCCTTTCGGTATTTGTTGTCTGTGGCAAATCTGCTTCAAAGCCCCACTCTATGGCTGATCACAGAAGAGAAGTGGCCGATGTCAAGTCTCCATATGCCTGCGGAGTTGAGGGTAAGATGTGTGTCTTCGTTGAATAGAGGATCTGGAAAAACAGGCGTCTTACCAGCCGTCTTTCCCGCTCAAGTCAGCTGGCTCGAAATCAAGTTAGTCTGATGTTGAGGGAGGTTGAGTACTGGAAGTTATTGATCAGTTGTCTTCTTAATTCTGCAGATATGTCGGATCCTTTCGCAGAAGACTCTCCAACGATGCCTCCGCGGCAGGACACTCACTCATTGTCAGGGGCAACAAACTGATGCTGCGAACGGCAGTCGTCAGGTTTTCACATCGAGAATTTGGGCTGAACTTGGCATTTGGAGATTCGGAACCCTCGTTCGAGCTGCATAATGATAGAATGACAACAGAGGGGGAACAGAGAGGGAGCATTAAACATTGTCCATGACCAATTGCCTCGGAGGATACCCTCGGAAAACGAGGGCCGGTTGCTAGTGTTGGATAAATGACATGCAAACCTCGCCGACAAACATTACTGGAAGACAATATCTATCGAAACATGTTAGATTAAAAGAACCGCACCGCGAAAGCGCTGGAAGACAGTCCATCCGACATGACATTCTTCAATCTGCAAACGACAATGTCAATAGTAATTTGCAGAAAAAGGTAAACGACAGCTTCCATTTGTTTTTCTTCTACACCAATGATAGATCACGAAGATAGTCTAAAAATGTGGTTGAGAGGTGAAATGGTCGTGATAGAGCCTGTCCTAATACCCGGGTGCGTTCTATGACTCGAGGCAACAACGAGGTATTCCCGTCCGTTTTCCTGTAAAGGTTAAGTGGAACTTGCGAGTTGCCTGTGAGCTCGCGGATGCACTTCGATTTGAAAACGGATGATAAAAATGATAGAGAGTTGGTACCTGTGTCCCTGTTTTACTTTGGACTTTGTGAGAACGTCGACTTGCCAAATAACTTCGAAACTTGACTCGCGACTTCGAGCATGTCCGAGGCCAAACGCAAGTCCACAAGTACCGACAAGAGGAAAAAGAAGAAATATCGCTCAGTAAATCTTTGTTGAGTGTAACAAGTTCCTGTTTAATTTGACACCGGTTGAAGGACGGGACGACGGGAAATTCAAAGAAAATAGTCGACGGACCCGGTATATGGGTTAGCTGTACGCACTGATACTCCACAAACCATCTATCTGATGGCCCTAATTGTCGTCTGATTTGTGTCTCCAGGTGTGAAGGGAAAAGAAAAGCAAACTGTTGGGGAGCTCTATGACCTGTTCGATTCGGTGCGTTATCGATCATCCTAGCAGTATATCCATCTAAAGGCACTGTCCTCCCAGATTGCTTCAGAAATTTGGCCTGTGGAATCTGCCAAGGAAGAAGGTTCTGATTCTGACTCATCCCGGGAGGAAAATGATACATCCATTGAAGCACAAATAACCAACGAAATCTCTCGCATGAAAAAACCGCGAAAAGAGCAACGATTCAGTGAGGAATGACGAGAGTTTTCACTTTAAGTTTCCTAATTGTGATGCAGGTAATTGCCTTACCAACACGCCTTGCGGTAATGTCCAAATTCTTGGCAGAGTCGTCTGCATGAGTTGATTCTCTTCTTTTCTTCTCAAGTCGTCTTCATTTCATGCAAGCCCCCTGTCGATCCTGTACGCCTCATAGAAACGCACATTACTAATGTCCAACGCACGGGAGTGACGCGAACAAGGCAAGTACTCTCCTTTCGTCTCTTGAGCGAGCTCTGATTTGCCACTGTAGGTATACGCATCGCTTTGTTCCCGTGTCAGAAACTTGCTATGCCAGTATTCCTGACATACAAAACCTATGCCAGACCGTGTTTGCTAAATACTTCGGCGAAGAATCAGACGTGAAGTATACCGTGTGTTTTCGTCCTTTGCATGCGCTCTGTGATTTTCCAATTTGGCTTTCAGTACAAAATTGAATTACGAACGCGGAATCACACTACTCTTACAAGGCAGGAAATAATTCAGGCTATCGCCAGCTGTGTTCCTGAAGGGCATATAGTCGACTTGACGAATCCCAAACTCTTTATTCTAGTGGAGGTGTTCAAAGTCAGTACCATAGTTGCTATTAATTCGCCTTCCATTGCTAATGTTTCCTTTCCGTGTTACAGAGTGTCTGCGGAGTCTCTTTAACCAAAGATTACTATTCCTTGCACAAATACAACGTCATGGAGATTGCAACCACTAAGGGACAGACGGAATTGGATTCAGGACGTGTTCATTGAGAGCAAGTGCCAAGACGAAATTTCCATAGAGCTTGCTTGAGATAACTAGATGTATATTATGCTACACGAACTCGAATTAAGACGAAAACGTCGTACATGTCTCTGTAATGGTTTTAAATGAATACAAGGTTCGAACAGCGAAAGTATTGCAGTAGTATGTATGGATATAGAGATATAGAGCACCTCGCTAGCAAGGCCCAAGGAACACGAAAAGCACCAACAACAAAGTCCAAAAAGAGAGATATAGCAGTCCCGAAACAAGAGAGAAAAAATTAGCAATATTGAAGTGTCATCGAGGAAGAATATTTCTGTCCAGATATCCAGTCATTCGAGTAAGATCCTACATTCCTTCCGCTTCGTGATATCGTCGGCAAGCTCAGGCTGTATCCAGAAGGAGACATGTCCGAGGCATAAGAAGAGATGGTATTGGTGTGTGAGTACGCGTTTCCATCATAAGAGCCATGATTCCAGTCAAGAGTATCTGTCGCATTGCTGTACCAATGCTGCCGGTAGTTATCCAGTCCCGATGAATCATTCGCCTGGAGGATATTATTAGGCACTCAGTGAGAACAAAGAAAGAGATAACATAAAGGTGACTCACGTATGTGTAGTTGGCCTTGTAAGTGTCCTCGTAATCGATTGGAGAAGGCACTTCGCTGGAGGGCTCTGGATAGGTGAAATTATACACAACGTTGATATATTCCTGCTCGGTATCGTCAAGTTCCGCGGTCAGAGTAGACATCGATGAACGAGCAGGGAACAGGTATTGCACGATCGTGTATCGAGTAGGTGCTGTGGAGAGTGAAGCTTGAGCAAATCATGGAATGCTGTTGTCAAGCGAAAGACGTACTGGCATTCATACATAACGACTTCCAAAGCCCCGGCACAAGCGTGGCGCTATACATCCAGCCAGAACTCTGCATGGGAGACGAGTGGCACTTCAGAGTCGAGACTTCTGTATGAATAGGCAATCCAGTGCCGTCCGAGAAGACCGAAAAAGAGCACTGGAGGGCGAGGGCACAAGGGGAAACGAAGCTAATATTTGGATCCATGTTGGAGAGTCGATGAGAATTGAAGCCGAGGGAAGACGCCGAGTTTGTACCAGACAACGGTGCCAAGTGAATCGTAAGGGGAGCGAGCTTATCGTTGTTCACGATGTGAACAACAGGGGAATGGGAGGGCCAGACTAGCTTCTCGAGAACGATGTTCACCCACACATTACTGCGTCGGTAAGAACTGCGTTGTTCGGCCAAAGCTTTGGTCGCCTGTCGAGCCTGTGCTTTGTCTGGCGGTGGGGAGTTGGAAGAACTGTTGGCATCAGAGGACATTGTGGTTGAGTCTCCCTCAGACTCCATGTTTCGTCGAGAGATGAGTTGAAGGACTTCCAAATCGGAAGGTCAAAGACAAATCAGTCGGACGGTAAACAAAGACTCACTTCGTTCGCTCTTGCAGGTATCTCGGAGTTGTTGAAGGCGACTACCAACTTGTTTCGGGGTTCTGCGTTTACCCGTGGTCTCGTATATGTAGTCCGATATGAACCGGTTCCTCATACTAAAGCGACCAAGAGTTTTGCTGGATCGAGAATCATCAGGCTTGTATTTCTCGAGAGCTAGGACACCAGAGATCTATCATATAGTCGCGTTGGTCAGATGGACAAACGCTCACCTTCTATGAGAGCAGCTTCTCTAAAAATGAGACGGGTCATGAGCAAGCCACTCCGGCGAACAAAGAACAGCACGTACAAGTGTGGTGGCCATACAGCCTCCCCTTTGCCTTTGAGAGTCTTCCAACTCCTACGACCGGTTGCTACGATCTGCGCAGCGTCTCGGCTCTTCTCCTCGGCGGATGGAGTATATGAAAGATCATCGACGGTCGACATGCAGACGTATCCGATGTGTTGTTTGCGTGAAGAGGTAGTATTGCCGGTGCTCCAGTCAGTGGACGACATCTCGAAAAGTGTGGAGGGGATTGGAAAGGGCTAGTCAAGTGGGAATGTGGGTAACAGGACAAACATAGTTTGTGACTTTATAAAGTGTGTCCTCGATAAAATTTGCCTAATCTAGATGCGTGTAAGGCTCGAGCATTTCACATCCCCGACTCCCAATGGATCCTCTGCTGGAAGGGTTACATTACCTCACCACTGAATTTGAAAACCAAGAATCGACAGATCGTCAATCCATCAATGCGATTCTCGTAGTTCACGCCCTGGACAACGAGAGCGAAATAACGGTCAGATCTGGAGAAGAAACCGAAAAGAAGCGTTTCGTCAGCATGGAAGTCGCTTAGCTCTATACGGGGATATACACTTCAGGGCAAACTGATTTCTGTATTCTTCGTCTGTGTTATGATGCCTGTATAGATTATATCATATTGATTGAGGGTGAGACCTCCTGTCATAGAGAAGAAGAAGCAGACGCCTTAGATACCTTCCACCCCGTCTACCCAAATTCAGGGAAGCTTTAGGCAGTCCTTGCCGAACCCGCTAAAGACAAATTTGATCGGCCATCTCGCGAGACTCGAATCCATGGCCTTTGTACACGCACTCCGAGCTCATTTAGTGCAGCCTCCGTCAGTCGGACAAAGGGTTGGAGTGGTAGGGAAATGGAGGCCCCATGTTCAAAATCTGAAGAGGTTACCAAATAAGTGCTTGACTCACGCTGCTCAGAAGGAAGAAGACCTTTTTCATTTCAACAGTACAACGTAAAACGTAAAGTGGGAAGGAAGAACAAGCTCGGGAGGCATACCAAGCCAAACCAAACCAGCGAACTCATACATAGCAAACCGCTTCAATCCTTCCACGTGTCAACCACGCCGTCGACTCTTGCCAGATTGCCAGATCCTAACCAGATCTCAAAATCTCTATCCTCACAACGACGCCACTCCAGTTGGATCCTGCTCGCTCTAAATTCCATCCGTCAAAGGGCTGTCTACTCGTTACTGGTGGGAAACTTGTCGTGGATACCAGAAGGGCCACTGCAATTTCTTGCGCAGCTTCTTCAATGGGATCCTCGAGTTCGAATACGGTGTGTCGACATGCGGACACTCATGATATCCTCTAAATGAACAGCTCCCGGAGTGTATGTTTGACAGAGGTACCACCGCCGCCAGCATACTAACGGAGGAGATATCAAAGCGAGTTTTACCAGCGGTCGGCTCTGGGAATGTCTACGGCTTGCGCTTCTAAAATGTGGTACATGATAAATCGTTTATATTCGCGACGCCACAGCTAGACATGATGCATGAGGTATCAGTGTACAGTCTGGACTACCCTAGAGCAGTTGCCTAGGAACTCTTTGAGGCCCCCGATCACAAAGTTCTAGGTTCCCTCTCCCCATGCAATGGACGTGCTTTATTGGATACCACAAATCTGAAAAAACACACAGATTCCAAACATTTCGTGAACGTCGGTGGCAAACGAAAGAGGAAACAAAGTACTCGTTCAACGGATTTGAGGGTAATCAAAGCTGCTGATCATCGACGAGGCGTGCTGGGGTCCATTCAGAACCTCATGGGACAAGAGTATTAATAGGATAGAGCTGACTCACAAGGAATTACAAGTGGACTTCTCCTAAACCATTTGGGCAACGATGTGATCCACGCGGATACTTTCTACCAGGACGAACGGGTCAACTGGTTAAGTGAGCGGGCAGGACTGTAGAGATCGATACTAGGAATGAGCTTGCAGAACCTTGGCGGTACAAGACAGTGGTCGGGATAATGACCTTGCGAGGCGGAAAGCTGTCAGAGCCAGATCGATGGTGGTGTCATGCCCAAGCTGGAGATAAACCGCCTTCAATCCAAGTGGCAATCGTCGCCCGCAGAGTTGGAGGATCTGTCTGTGGGAGTCACGATCGCCAGAGTTGGAGGATCTATTTGTGGTTTATGGTAGCATCAGAAAGAAAGAATTCATGGAGCCGGTGGAAGGAGTGCCGCAGACCTTCTAGTAAGCTGCCAGTGCTTAAAACAGACTTCCCAAGGAAGTTGACCCAGCTCATATATCTTGCTCATATCTGAAACTGTTGCGCCAGAAATTAATCATCTTTCTTGAGAAATACAGAGCTGAGAGGTACCTCATGGACGGCGTAACCATACGCCCAGACAACACGTTATAGTCGTCACCACCTGCGAAACTGACTGCTGGAACTAGCCATTCAGGCTGCAGTGGTTACTAGAAGGTGCATCGTGCCACAAGCTAGAAAAGTTCTGGGAGTCGTCAACCAAAAGATCGACTTTGCAATATACTGGTACGCCTACCATCTCCGTCGTATGAGAATAGGTCCTATTTGCGTGGGTGTTATCCTGATCAATATCAATCATTATGACTGATATGAGAATCATATGAAGAAAGAGAAATGAAGGAGAGAAAGAGAAAGAAAGCAGCGGATAACTAGCTGCACAAGACGAAGCAAAGCAAGATAGGCTTGAAAATATGTAAGAGAGTCTAGAGATCGCACCTACTGCCGAGATTGTCGATCCAAGGGTCGGCCACGCGCGTACAAAACAGCCCACATATAGCCCGCGCTCAGGCTCAACGATTGAGGTGGATGCGACGACCTGGAGAGATAGACGAGAGGAGCAAAATTGGAAAACGGGGTTGTCACGGCTGGGGGCGGGAAAAGAGAGCAAAAAAGGCAAACCCGCTGGCTTTGTTCTGATACCCCGCAAAAACGCTGATCACTCCTAGAGCTTGAAAATGTACAAGTATAAACGGCTACGCGTTCAACAGAAACTCGGTAAGTAAGGGTACCAGCGAGGATTAAGGGATATAGACGAATCTAAGCGGGAGGAAATGATTTGGCAACGATCGGAAAAACATGGTTTGAGTAGGGTCGTCCATGCGCCAACCACGCGGTTCGGAAGCCAAAGAAAGCTAGGGAGTTTGCCCGTCTGGGGTCTCCTTCCCGCTCCTAAATCATAATACATAGGGCGGTAAAACGCCTTCTCCTTCAAGAAAGAGAATATGAAAACCAGGCAAGCGGATAAGCAGTATAAAACTCAAAATCCTTGAATTGCGAAAACTGGGAGATGGGAGATCCTACCCTCAAACTAAGGAAACTTGCGCTTGGCCTAAAGCCACCGAGATCTTCTAAAACATCGGTACTACAGGGACCCACAGATATGGACCACGGACGTGGCGAACGTGAAACCAGCTCGCTATGTTTCAACAAACCCGAAATTTTGAAATCCTGATACCATTTTGACAGGGAAAAAGATCAGAGAATTTGAGTCCTGGGAGTGCAAGCCAAGTTAAAAGAGTCTTAGTGAGGGGAATTGGAAATCGACTTCCATGGCGTCGCCGTGTCAGGTAGATTGAATACAGATTGGGCAGGATAGGAAAGATCAAAGCAGAAGAATCCGACGGGTAGGGGTGTAGGTTTGCAAGCATATGATGGATGCTGATGGTCAGGACACTCAGGACATTAAAGTCGGAGTTTTGTCGCTTTCCCGATGCCTATCACTGGTCACATGGCTGCAGCAATAGTGTAGTAGACGGGGTTTTGATTGTGTGGACGCAGAAAGATGTATCTGTGATGTACAATCTTGTACAATATCGCGATTCGCATGGGTACGACAAGACGCACACGAGACGGAGAAAGGAGTGGCAGCGGCATTCGGTAAGTCGGTAAAGGTCGGTAAAAGGAAGCGGGGAGACGGACCCGTAGCAATAGTGCCATGAAAAGAATATCTTGTATACGGCGTAAAAATGAAGAAGAGGACGATCATCGTATGCCAATCAGAAGACTTGCGAACCCCTAAACTTCGTTGACTATGCAGTCGTCCGGACGCCTAAAGGAACAGCCCCATATGCCTAGTATTTCCAAGGTAACTGCAGAATTCTGCAGAGGGATTCCGATTTGTGGCAGTGCGTGGCCTCTCTCCAAGCTAAGTGGTTTTGTTTCTGATTTCAGATCCCGTGAAAATGAACAAAATTGAGTCGTTCAAGCGTTCAAGAGTCGCTGGTGCATATAGATATACGCGTGTGGAAGACCCTAAGCGTAGCATATCCATTAGGAGTTGTATGGGGAATTGAATCGTTAGTTTTACAGCTAGGCACAAACACAAGAGAAAGGCCAAACCTGAATGAAAAGTAAGTCGGACGGAGCCAATTAGCTGGTCTAAGTTGCAGACTAAACGCAAGATTTTGCTCGAAGAAAACAAAGAATCGTGGTTGAATTTACAGCTTGGAACTTGGAAAGAGCCCAGATAGATATCAACCGTGCGGGGAATCAATGCGTCATCCTGCGTCATCCCGAATGCTTGAACCCTGCATGGCGCTCACGTGAGAATTCCCGTATCAACCCGAAGGCAAGCCGAGGGTGCAAGATCCAAGCAAAACTGGGATAAGAGGGCAGTAGGATAGGCAGGGACTTGGCAGGGACAAGTGAGACGCTGGGCTCCGATGGAGGGGCTGATGAATCGCATTCTTCTTCTTCAGGTTGAACCGTGTCCTAGTCTCTTACCTACTAAAGAAGTTGTTGATGTGATAATTTGCCTTCAGGAGATAGCACTACTGTCTTCGAATTTGGGCGCTCGATCTACTTTCCCCCTCGCTTCCCCGCCAACCCTGTCTCGACGGCAGCTATGGGGTCACAATCCGTGTCGGAGGAAAAACACTCGAAGAACCCTGGAGAAAAGTTGGGGGTTGACGTTAATTTGGGGTATATACGTCGACCATTGCGTCGGCGGCGAGCAACAAGAGAACAAGATATCAGGAACTTGTCGGCTCACCTGGGACTTATAATGACCCACAGCTAAACCAAACTAAGATCTGAACCAGGAGGCAACGCGACGGTGGAGTTCAACACAACAGCAACAATTTTGATAATGATTCTCAAGCACACAAAACCTTAAATACTGCTTATATCAAAATGTATGAAAGGACTTTCGTTGAAACGCTTTTGCTGCTGTTTTACATTACTCCTAATGCAAAAACAATGTACTAATTGACTATGTAAAAATCTAAAGCGACGAGTTTCCCTGTGAACTAGTCTAAAACCATATGCATTTCCAGAGCAAATGCCGCAGGAACCGTCGGAGGAACTGCCCACCAAGTCCGACGTCCGACGTCGATGCGACACGACGTGCCACACGGTTGCTTTCGAAAAACGTGAGCCAATTGCCGGGGTCAAGGCCATCCTCTCCGCTCCTGGTCCTTATTGTAAGACGCCCCAAGTACTAGTAGCCTAAAGTAGCCTAAGGACCTAGGCTAGGTTAGGTGGCAACCTCGGCGCCTCCTAGGAAACACTCTGGGCAGGAGTCGGGATCCGGCGGTAGCTCAGCTGGTACGTGCGAGAACCCACGCTTTCCTGGGAGGGCGTCGGGCGTTGTGGACACCGACAGAACAGAGCTGGATGCGATGCAGTGTAAAGATACAGCTTAAATTCGGGGAGCCGGGTCATGATCAATTCGGCTAGCTACTGCCACTGTCAGTCTAGTTTGAAAACTTCAAACACTCGACAGTACCAGTGTACGCGAACAGAAAGAAGGATAAACGGAATCCGGTCGTCAAACCCACAAAGTCAACCACGACATCGGTCAATCCTGGCGTCGATTCCAAACCACATATAGCTGTTGAACCAAATTAGAACGAGACCAGGTTACATCTGAGGGTCTGGAGGAAAACCAGAGTGAGTTAAGGCGACGACGACACGCCTTTACGCGTTAAAGCGGATGTATGTACACATATGGATGAATGGACGTGGAAGAAAGAGACGAAACTGTTTGTACAGATAGCAAAAAGGAGAAGGAGGGAAACGACGAAGAGAAGAAAAGGAAAAAAGGTAAAGAGCCAGGGAAGAGAACGGAGACAACCCTATAGTACTTGCTCTTGAGAATCGAGGCGTTTAGGCGCAGAGGCGAAGTGAAGCCGAAGACGACAAAATTTTTGAGCTGGAAAAATGAGACAGTGAGGCTTGCAAATCATGTACTAGTACTCTACTTATGGAACGACAGCGACTAGCAAGGAAGGGAGAATCAGAAAAATAGACAGATAACCAAAGTGATAGATGCGTATACGTGTTGCAATTGCGATGCGAGATGTGGGTGACCTGTAGTATTCGTAAAATGAAAAAAGTACGCGTGAACAAGAACACATTTGCAAAAGTCCCAGATGAAGTCAAGGACAAGCATAGGCGTCTAACACATCTATTGCATGTAGAATTGGAGGATAGGGTAGAATGGAGTGGGTATAGTTAGATGACTTGATGCGTAACGTAGCGTAGTGTAGTAGTTGTAGTGGGAGATGATATGACGAGATGAGAATGAGGATGAGATGAATTGAGATGTGATGTGAAGGATAAGGAGGATGCGTATTTTGATTAAATGCAACCAGTCTAAGAAATAGAGACAAAACTCAAAACGGGATGATCGGATTGAATGAATTCATGAGATTGCGAGGGAAAAAATGCCAGAAGAGAGAGGAGACAAAGTGCGTAACAGTCGAGAGCACGGAAACAAAATCCCGACTCTACCTTTTTGCTTTATCGTTCCCATATGCTAATAGTGTGGTCAGTCGGTCGGCGTCAACCGTTGGTGGGTTCCCATCTACGTCAAAAAGGTCGCCGACGGAGACGAGACGCAAACTGAACCGGGTAGATTCGCAACATGATGACGATGTGTTTGTTAGACATGAGGGAACCAATGCGAAGACGTTGGACCTTGACGAAGAGTGCGACGCCACAGGAAGGGGTAGGGCAGGAGTCCCTATTCCACTCAATCACCGTGCAGGTGCTAATGAGGAAAGTCTGAGGCCTTGGGACAACTCCTTCTTCCATTCTAATCTCCTGACCGCCTCCGCATAGTCCACCCATTCTCGACGTCTTTCATTCCTTTCTAGCCAGTCAGACTCCAGTGAGGCGACGTCTAGTTCGTAGAAATGATATATGGTCGATGGTGTAGGTATGGTGATGACGAAACGTGTTATTGTGCCACGAACGCCGGCTGGTTTTGGAGTATGCGTATGACGGGTAGAGAGGGAGGATGACATGGCATTGGCGAGAGGTGTGTTATAGGGAGTAGTGCAAATTTGAACGTTTCGTTTGTCGATTTGAGTGCAAATTGGCATTGGCAACGGCAAAAAAGCAGCACAAAGAGGAGAATCAGGAGATGAGACGGTGAGAGGGACAAATGGTGAGACCTTCTTCCGAGGCTTCGCGCAGAGCTGCATTCTCCAGCTTTACATCCGACGATTCCCAACCACCTTTTGGCACTGTAAATCCATAAACCCAAGTTGGAAAAGAAGCCAAAGCAAATCAGTATCGTGATCCAACGTCATATCAAAACCGAAAAGAACACGCCATTCAATCACAGAGAAAAGGAAAAAGAGAACTCACAAACCCAATTATCTGGTCGTTTACGACTCGTCACGACGAGAACCTTTCCTGCAGCTCTTGCAATGGGAATGGCACAGCACACGACACGAGGAGAAGTACGGCCTTTGGTGCCCATTGTGAAAAAGGATGATTGATAACGATGCTCTTGTCGTGGTCAGACAATCTTCATGTACTGACTGCCGAGACAACGAGGGTGGATGAAGAGCGAGCTCGACGGACGAGCTATTTATATGGGGGGAAGTTGACGTTTTGAGAGGAAAGTAGGGGGTATGCGGATGAGAACAATAGAGAAGCAACGGGTCTGATAAAAAGGGTTGGGCCTGGAATATAAACGATTCCGAATCAACCAAGGTGATGCTGAGAGAAACGCCCAGACCCAGCTTGCTGTTCCTCTCTTTGGGTCTCTTTCTGGTCCTTTTTTTCGCTGCTAGACACGCTCAGACAGTGCACACGAGCAGAATCCGCTCCTTTTTTCTACAAACAGTCAAGTAGGGCGGATGTAAATCTTCCATTTTTGACGAACGTGCGTCGGAGGAAAGGTCGGCTCGTTGGCGATGCCGACTGACACTGCGAGCGGCTCAGTTGCAATTCTGGATCTTCTCAACGCAGAAAATGATGGAGGAGTCGAGTCACATCACTCAATATTACGCTTGATATATACTCTAATAAACATGGCCTGCGAGGTATCTATGTCTACAGTAATCCACCGATCTACTCATTCCACCTATCTCTTCGTCAGTACCACCTTCAATGCTCATGGTTAAGCAAACGCCACTTACGCAACAAGGAACATACACTGATTCAAAAGAAGCATCATAAGCAACCAACAAGATCCATCACCCAGAAAGAAGCCTTACCAAAACCCCAAAGAACATGGCTGCAAACTGCACATTGTATCGTCATTTGGTGATGTGAGTCTCGAATGTATGCACACCACGCACCTCCCTCAAGGCTTGCTTTCCAGATTTACTATCAGCAAGAAGCCTGTCAAGTCGGAGTATGAGCAACTTCCTTTCAACACAGAGAATCACATACGTGGGCAAGACAGCGACGGCACCAATATAAAGGAAGCCTCCTGCGACAAAAGGTATGACCTGCGCAGGGTAGGAGTACAAGTTGCATTAGTCAATAATCAGACATATCTATGGCCCATACTCACCAAGTCAGCTAGAAGTAACGTGGTTCCTAAAAGCCCATTCGCGTCTTGTCGGATTCCCGCAGAAAGATCCAATCCTTTCACCTTTTCCTCGGTGGAAGAGGTAGCGTTATGGACCGCTATGCCGATGAAGGTGCTGTTGTCGATGGCAGATCGGCATTCCGTAGGACCAAGGCCAAAAATGAAAACAGGAACATATCGAGGCAACATAACAACACAGGAACCGGGGTTAGCATTAGCATCACGATCACAATCAACGGAGCGGACATACCCAACCTAAATGAACGGTCATTGAGCGGAGTCAACGAAGAACGGCGAATAAGTCCGATCCACGGCGAAAGCAAGACGAGACAGACGTGCGAGAGATGATGGGAAGGACGTTGATGATTGGATGATAAAGAACGTTGTTCGTCCATTGTCAAAGAGAACGGGAGAACGAGGATGACAATGAGCGCGAGAAGGACGGGGTGGTATGGTACGCAGGGTCAGAAAGAAGAGAAAGAAGAGAAAGAAGAAACATGAGGAAAGGTGTCAGTGTCCAGCATCTCGAACCTCATGGGGAAAACAACTCACAAATGCTCCAACAGCAGTGATGAACTGAGACTGCATCGCTTGTTTCTTCGTGAATCCACTTCGAATTAGGATTGAATAATCAGCAATTTCATGAGGAATCTCATGTGCAAAACATGCTAGCGTCGTCGTTGCACCGATGAGTGGTGAAGCGTAGAAGGAGGCGGCCATGCTAAGTAATATGCGCTGTCAGACCCGACGAAGGAGGAAGGCATTATTAATGGTCTTTGACATACGCTAGTCCATCTGTACTAGAATAATGCCAGAATCAGCAAACAAACAATTAAGAGAATCCAAGGTCAACACACATGTTATGCACAAAATCGCCAAACAGGTTGAGGTAGGCAGACAATTTCGAGGATGCATTGACAGGAGTGGTTGTCACATCACATTTGACTTCTGACGACGAATCTCCCGTGGATTTGCTCCTGGACTTTAGTTGTTGATTTTGAGATGACAGGGATACGCCAGTGCTTTCCGCTACTGAAGACTCCGCTGCAGAATTCGAGTTTGAGTGAGAGTGCGAGTGTCCATGCGAGTGCCCCTCCCCTTCTTCACCACCACCCAATACGCGTAGCGATTTTTCCATGAAAAAGAATGCAGCAAATCCGAGGAAGATTCCAAGGCTGTAGTGGTGCATTTGTTTTGTATTGACAGCATGAATCCAGATAGCATATATGGACGATGAGAGGAAAAGTTAAAATCTGTCCTAGTCGCAGCACAAGAACTGTTGACGGCAGTACGCACCCAACCAAAATATTCCGCTTCTCCTCAACCATAACGAAATGAACGCCTTCACCCTGGTGTTCTCCCATAAACGAATGTGGTACAAGGTGCAAAAAAACATCGGAGAGTAGTCCTCCCGTCTGCAAGAACAACGAACCAGTTGAGGTTATACGCGTCATTAAACTGCCGCAGAGCTGTGAAACTCACCGCAAACGCTGTCATCGTATTCAACGTGTCTCCATTAATCTGAGCGGGTATAAACGCGAGGATAAAGTTTGGAACACTTCACAAGGGCGAGGCGCAACATTTGGTATAGGTGTAAAGGAAGTAGGGAAGGAGGTTGAGTATCTGTAGAAGTAACCACGAAAGAACGAGATTGAGAACTCACGAGCTAATATAGAACGTGCCAAGAATGGAGTTCCATGCTGGACCGAATGGGAACAACCATGCAAAGATCTTTCTCATAATAGGCGACTCTCCTTCTTCCATCCCGAGCTTTAGTGAAGATAACTGCTGGACTGAGGGACATTGTTGGATGTCTTCGTCCTATGTTACACGTATGCAGTCATTGAGCTGCCGTGAAGCATTAAAAAGCCAGGAGACGCACAGTCACAGAGATCGCAGACAAATTAGACTTGTTGGCGTTTGCGAAGAGGCCAGCAAAGAGAGCTAGACATAGGAGCAGAAGGACAGGTTTTGGAGGCATGACTGTACAGGTGCAGGTACAAGTATGAATAGACTGGGAATTTTATGTGGTCATCACTATCCGTCCAGCGCATCCAGGACGGTCCTCAACGACCTCAAAGCATAGATTTGGAAAGATGTTTGCTCGACGCTTCATTTTCCAATTTAGAGCGTCGCGCAGCCCAGGGTCGCGCAAAACGCGATTTCACTGATACTACTACATTACCTGCGTTCAAAGTTGACCCGATTAAGGTTTTGGCTAAAGTCTCGCACTACAAAGTGACAAGCATGGTTGGGATACCAACTTCATCAAATCTCCGACGAGTCGTTAGACGAAGGGTGTATAACTATAAGTACAGAAACGGCAACAGAGGCAGTATGTCCCGAAAATCATAAATACAGCCTGCAGTTCTTAGCCTCAAAATAAAGCGAGTTTGTATGTAATGCATGAAGTCGAGCTCTGCCAGAGCGTTTGCTGAGCGTATTCTGGCGCGACGGGACCTTCGGGCAAGGCTCGGGCATTGATTTGACGCGTCACCCTGGGGCCTGGGAAGAAAGATGGCGTGACATTAAGTAATCTACAAAATCATTGAAGTAGGGATTTTAGCACCGGGCTCTGGAGCAAAGTTGACTTTAACTTGTTATCTGCTAGAAGAAAAGTAGATGACATCCCAGACTCAGTTCAGAAACTGCGGCAGCTTTGCAATGAAAGAGAGCAGTTCGGTTCGGTCCATCTTGACTGTGAACCAACGCCTGTGGCGACAAGGCCAAGGGTCCAAAACCAAAACGCGCCCTCCGATCTTCAGCCTCCGCCTATAAACGCTTCAATGTAGTGCCCGTCACTATTCCGAAAGACTAAACAGACTTTCTGTGCCTAACAGCATAACGTTAACTATATGACAGGTTGTGAGCCTCCTGTTAAACCAAGACCAGATTCAGTCACAGATTAAGAACTGACACAACGATTTAGCGAGGTAGCGAGGTCAGCGAGCGAGATCGGGAAAGTGGAAACACTTGGTCTATACGACAACAACCTTTTGTGCGCTTGAGAAAGCACGCACACAAGAAACAGACTTTGATGACTCAGACAGACCTAAAAATCTGAAACGAAAGCAAAACCGCTAACGACTCTTTCAACGAAAGGTAAAAGAGGAAGTAATATGTTCTGTCTTACTCATTATAGAAATCCCCGCCTCTTAATTTGTGAGGCTGCTAAATCAGGCTAAATCAGATTCAATTAGAGATTGAGACGAAGACGAAGACGGGTGCATACGGACTTCAACATGGCAACGACGACGACAGTCAGAGACGGCCGGTCCACTGCATACCAAGTTCGACATGGAGAAGACGACGACAGCACACAACAGTCTTGGCAATGAGGAACCCGCTTTGGAGAACTCTCTCAAACCTAGATGTAAACTAAACGATGACTCTTAGTGACTCTTTCGACGAAAAAGGATGTATTCTTACGGTACAAAAGCACCACTCGGAAACACTACCAGGTCCCCGGGGCCCAAACCCTTGTAGCTTGTGCCACATTTCGGTCATAAAACCTATTAGACAGTGATCTGCAAATCCTATACATATCGTAACATATGTCCTGGGTAAGGTGTGAACATCATAATATTCGAACGCAAAGAATAGTATCCGAGATATTCTTGACAGGATCACGCTTTGGGGCGCTCTATGTATAGTTTAGAGTAGCCAGAGAAACTGCGAAAGTACATAGGTTCCCAGCTGAAATTGCAACCGAGGTTAGAAGCGATGGCATTTCGCACCTTTCAGGAAGTTGCACTTCTATACCCTGACGAAGTGTTTTGCATGCGCTATCATCTATGTATAGTTGGTCGAGAAATTGGATCCAGTGTGAAATTTGCAACTGAAAATCAGAAGTCGATGGTGGCGACCCGCGAGTAAAGCAAATGACACTAACTTTGAGATCCTATAGCTTGCAATGCCACCAGATCGGAGGTTCATACAAGGGTCCTTGTGCGAACCCAATGCAACTTTGGAAGGAGGAGGCAGCAGTGATTACATAACTTATGCTTCGCCACTTGTGGACATTTGCATCGCGCCCTCAGAGTCATCAAATCGGAGGTTCATTCTACGTTTATACAAAGGTCCAAGATCGTCCCTTCCATGCTTCCTGTAGAAGACTAGCTGGTCATAACAAGGTGCAGGCTCTTATCTCCTCCGACTCTTCAAGACACATCTCACCCTTTCCATATTCAAGTGGTCAAAAATTAAACAGAAGAAAGGCGCAAATGACGCTGCAAAGGGTAATGCCTACAACCGAGCGACATTGGTGGGTGTTTATGTCTACTTTACCTGTCAAAGCTCTGCGTTGACTGGTTTTTCTGATCTAGGACATTCTGAATGCAGTCAGGAGTACGCACTTCCATTCGTTGCCTTTACCCAACTCTTTCTAAAGTACAAGCTAGTCGGAGGATCTACGGATCTAGACAGCAACCCCATGCTAAATACGACCCTCAAGCGAATCAAAGCTCAAGGCGTACCAAAAGAGAACATTGCAAAAGCACTAGCAAAGGCAAGGGCTTCCTCAAACTCGTCAAGTCGCGTGCTGACCCAAAAGTCTGCACACAGGCTTCAAAGGAGAAATTAGGCGGAGAAATTCTAACTTATGAGGCAATTGCCTGTAATTCACATGGTATTATAATGTAAGTCTGTCTGGTCTTTGCTGTAGTTTAGCTTACACGTCGTGGAGAGAATGTATGACAGATAACGCTAAGAGGACTGTCCAAAATCTCCGAGAGATCCTTTCTGATAAAGGGTGCGTGCTACGCAATCTATGCCTTTGACAATATACATTAAATTTCATGAACATGCAGGGCTCGAATGGCTCCTGTGGGCTTCATGTTCAAACGCAATGGCTCAGTCAAAATTGCACTAGAGAAAGGCGATGACTCTGACCAGAGACTAGAGAAATTAGTGGAGATTGCACTAGACAATGGGGCTGAAGATTTCAACCAATTGCCCGACGGTGAGGGTGAGGGCGAGGATTCGCAAATTGAAGTCGAGGTACGTCTAACTCAACGTTCTGTTCGTTCCCTCCTCCGTTTCTCCTTTTACCGTGACCGATTAACTGAATCCCTTCTCCCATTCTACTCACTATCAGTTCATATGCGAACCATCCTCACTATCAACTCTCACCGACGCACTCCTCAAAACCGACTCCACTCTCGTCACCAGCGAGTTAGTATACACCCCGCTAGAAACCGTAGAACCCTCGGAGGAAGATAGCAGTGCACTTGAAGACCTAGTGGACGCTTTGGAGGGTCACGAAGATACTATACGGGTTTGGACGAGCTGTTCTTAGGGCTTGCCGCTACTACTTGTTATTGACAAAGTCAATCCCAATGGACTTTTTTCTTTCATCTCGTAAATGTCACCGCCCGCGCTGCAGGTCTTTTGATTCGGATATGAACACGGGCGTTGAGCGCTAGCCCGAGTTATTTGGTAGAGAGCGGCCGTCAGCTCCCTACACATGTACCGTGAAGTTATACTCCAGGACGCAGCGGCGTTTGGTACCCCGAATTTCTGTACAATGCAAATACACCAAGGTACACAATGTCAGTGGGCGTAACCTTTCCGTCATGCATCATGCTCGGTCTATGTGCGCTCGTCTGCTGGGAAGGAAAACGACTCTATTAGCGCGAGAGTTACTGTCATGTTTGGTCGGAAAGCTCTCCCCGAAAAGGGGATGCCAAGCTCAAGCCGTCATGCCATGGCGAATGTAGTAGACTATTAAAGCAAGGGGGTATGAGGAAAGGGTGGGAAGAAGAAAAACAAGCTCGCTATTGAGTTCTATGTGAGATGAGTGAAAAACAGAAAAGACACGAGAAAAGCCTATGCAACTTGCCAACTACGCATGCTATAGCTAAATACTGCACTACGAGGTCAAAGCTGAGGCCCAATGTAAGGCCAACAAAAGTCGGCAATGGCTACTCGCTGCATAGACCGCGGTCAGTTGTCATTAACCGGTCCATGTCGACCTCTACTGAGGTCTGAGCGCAGACTTGAAACCTCGACTATCAGGGAAAAAATCTGTATTCAGGGCTCAGCGGGCGCTCTGCGGAACTACAACCTACGGGAATGATAAGACTTTGATTGCCACTCCAATTATCCCAAGAGTATCTATCCGACATACAAATATATCGTCGGGGACAACACTCCTGGAGAATACATACGTGGGTTAGGAAAAATACTACTTTTACTATCGTATAATATCCTTTATTTATGAAATAATAATGGATGCGAATTGGCCAAGACAAACTGTACATATGCATATGAGAGAAGAGGGTAGGCAATGGGTAATGGAATCGAGAAAAGACAGGGTTGAGAAGCTTTCAAGAGAGCAGACAACGATGTGAGTTGGGAGGAAGACGATATTGCGAAATAATACTTATGTTCAAAAACAGGGGGAAATGCTTGAGGAAACGTACAAAACAGGACAACCGATAAAAATCGTCAAAGAAAGCTGCGTACGAGTATGAAAACAGTCATGGTCATGATTATACCAACATAGAACGAGGAGGGAGGGAACATGGGTTAAACACAAGAGTTACCTCTTCTACTTATACAAAATTAAGCGCTGAGACGGGAAACCAGAGCTGGACGATTATTGAGAACATAAGAGGACCGAGAACCAGAAAGTGCGAGAGATCGATAGGAAAACGACATGAGGTAAATGGCTACACAAGAGCAGCAGATTGCAGATATCCACGGAAGATGGAATCACGGACTGAAGGAAAACGTATTGTCATTAGATGAAGGACGATGGAGACTTCCCAGAGGCTTACCATTGCCAATGATACGTTGCGTCGCCTTCGTATCCTGTGGATAGCAGACAGTTTTGAGTAAGGCAGGAAAGTATGGATCATGAAAGGATACGCACCACAACACTTGTGAAATGTGTATACAACACCCGGCGATTCTCGTTATTCTTGCGGTGGACTTGCAGGAAGTGAGCACGGAAGTATTGTACAATGGTTTCATAATCATTGACTCGGTCTCCAAAGGAAGTGATGCTGGAAAGGTCGGTCAAGAAAAGCTTCCGCTGGTGACGAAAAAGAGCCGTACTATTTTTTGACTTTCAAACCAGAATCCAGCTTCGCTCTCAGTAAATCAGTTTTATCTGGGGAGGACGTCATCAGCGACAGCTCATAATGCAGAGCACAGAAGAAGAGAGCATACTGAGGAATAACACCAAATGGACGCTTTTGAGCAGAGGATTAGAGCAGATTTGAGTGAATAACTGCAACGAGTCATCAATACGGTTGGTCCGAGGGTCTTCCTCAAGATACTAGATTTTTATCATCAATTGAGGGAGAAAATGAAAGAGTGAAGGTGGCAGCAAACCTGGTCAAAGGCACTGATTGGAGCCACGAAAATAATGGCGTTCGCATCGTCGAAGTAAGGTACCCAACTGTGCCGCTGACCCCGCGCTCCTCCAACATCAAACAAGTGCCATGAAACGGATTTCCCATGGATAGTGACCTGGACATCTCTATCAGCTGTAAAGGAAGGCTCTGCTAGCGATGGACTTACATCAAATACATGTTCCGAGACTCCCATGGTTTGGATTCGAGCATGGAGAATATCATCTTTGAGCAAAGATCAGAAAACAGAGCATATATGCGGTAAATCGGTACGTACCGGTAGTAGGGATGTAGCCAGCTGAAGCAATCCGCGGTATATGCCTCAGGAAACTAGAGACCGCAGTCAGAGTAGCACTAAAGATACCAAACGCATACAAACTTACAATTCAGCCCATTCGTCCAACTTCATTCTGCGTTTGGCGATCAAGCCTTTGACAGTAGGGTGTGCCCAAAGTTCGCGAATATCATCTTTGGATGCTTCAAGCATGCGGGCGATCTCCTCTATGAGAGGATCGTGGAAGTTCTCTTCGGTTTTCTCAACATCAACAGATGGGCGCTGACGTCTGCGTCCAAGGGCGTTTTCAATCGTCCGAGCTTGCCAGCCAGTCCTGACGAAGACGTTGCCCTTACCAGATCCAGAGACTGCAACGCCTCCGCTCAATTTGTCTGCAAGTTGAGTATCTGCGGCCACAAGCGGAGAAAGGCGTCGCCGAAGACTGGCCACTGAGGATTTACCGGCGGCGGTGGAGGTAAATGGCGAGTTTGATCGAGAAGAAATTCCATTGGGAGTACGGGGAGACATCATCGGCGAAGATGGACCGGGACTTGGGGAAGAGACTGCTGGGACATATTTGGTAGGACCCGCGTCGACACCTTCGATGTAGTCGTCCCAGGATTCGAGAGTAGATAAAATATGCTTGATGGAACGAATGACATTGAAATAGATAACCGTCCGCCAGGAAACCCGTTCCTGGTCGAGCGAGTGAGGCTTGTACATGAGTTGGAATTGCTTCTGCAGAGTGGACTTGCCGCTCTCTGCTTGGCCGAGCAATAACAGCTATCACGACGATGCTTAGCTTGGGTGGGTACAAGGCACTATCGGGGCATACCTTGACATCGCCTCGAGATTTCCTCATCCTTTCCCTCTCTTGGCGAAGATCTTCATCAATCCTCTCCGAGACAAGCCTGGCCTCTGTCTCTTGCTGGAGCCTGACTCTCCGCTGCTCCTCGGTTTCATTTTCTGAGGGCTTGAGAGCCTCTGTGAGGGGGTCGTCCTGGCTGTAAATGGAGGGTGTCCTCATGGATGATGGTTAAATGTCAGACACCCTTGTGCGCTATTTACCATCAATCACTTTAGCATCATTTTCGCACGGCACTACAATGGTATCTCCTTTACCTCCATGTTCATTGTCAACTACTAACTACTATTGTAGTCCGTCACTCTGCACACCACCCATGGCGAAATAAAGGTCTTGCTTACTTCCGTTTATCTCTATCTCTGCCGCTGATCCAGTGCTTTCTCTACTAGATAGAAATTTTCTGTGAAGCTGTGCCAAAGACTGCAGAGGTAAATCCGTCAGGGACGGACGCGTGCGTGCGCTTACTGACTCGAGCCACCAGAATTTTCTCGCCCTTTGCGCGTCAAACTATTACGATGGCTGTATATTCCACCGTAACATAAAAGGCTTTATGATCCAAACCGGCGATCCAACTGGGACAGGCAAAGGCGGTCAAAGCATATGGGGCAGTCCCTTTTCTGATGAACTGAGATCAACGCTCAAGGTAACAGTCTTTGATCCAATCTTGATAGTTCTAATCCATGATGTTAGTTCAATGCTCGAGGTCTTGTAGCCATGGCCAACTCGGGCCCAGACACGAACAAGTCTCAGTTTTTCATGACCTATTCCAAGCAGCCCCATCTGGACGGGAAATACACCATCTTTGGCAAGGTCATAGATGGGGCAGACTCGACGCTCGACGCTATGGAACGAGTTCCTGTTAATAACAAGAATCGTCCGGTGTCAGAAATCAAGTTGACCCACGTAATACGGGCTTTTGTTTAGACTGCGAAGACTTGCTGATGGCTCCTTCTTTTCAGGTCACTATTCATGCGAACCCCATAGCTGATGCCCAGCTTGCTTCCAGATAATCTTACAGTCATCATCCTGATCAGTGATGGAAATTACCGTCACCAGCCACGCCAAAAATTTGACACAGTGATATCTGAAGGAATCTTCTACGGCTCTGTATGTATTTTGTAACCCATCTCGTTCGTACACTCATCTGCAAAGGACTCGAATACGACCCCTTCGATTGGAAATTCTACCCAATGTGGACAGATGCTTCGGAGCATGATTACTGTTCTACACGATGCCGATGACCCTCAGTTCTGCTTGGCAACAGGATTTGGATGCATTTACTTCTGTGCCTAGTATTCATCACCTATTGTACTACCTCAGTTTTGGGCTACTCAGGATTTTGCCAGTATCACTTGACCTGCAACCCTCGCATCTCGCAACGCGAACTTCTTCTGCCATTCTACCTCCATCTCCGAGCAAGGCGTCTTCTAGTTACTATAATCGCCATGAAAGCGAAACCATACTCTCATTCTAGCCTGGAAAAGCGATGATGGAAATGCTTCTGGCCATGAGTCTCTCGAAGGAAGTCTTACTACTCACCGGACACCTTCCCCAATCACAATGGAATCGTCTTTGCAGAAGCCTTGCGACCTCAAAAGCAGCTTCCAACACCTCATCTTTCTGCAGGATACCCTTGCGTCGTTGGGGTACCCAGTACTCGAACTCGATCCCACTCCTTCGTTTGAGTCCAGTTCTCTTCGAGATGCTCTCTCTCTCCGTCATCTCTCTCGCCTGCCTCCTCCCTTTCTTCACCTGGACCTACGCCGGTCCCAATTCAGCAACAACTACTTCCATTGCAGCTGTAAATGAGATGACTGACTTTGGCGTTGGTCCCAGCAGCGAGGTCACTCCGTTGTCCGCTGAAGAAATTTCCGAATTGGTATCTTTTGCTCAATTCGCGAGAGCAGCTTATTGCCGTCCTGCTCTGTTGGAACAATGGGCGTGTGGTAGTAATTGCGGTTTATTAATGATGTTTTCTCAGGTTTGGCTGATTCCGAGCTTGTTTGTCTTCTCTTCTTCGAATTGCCAGCGGCATGCAATGCCCTCCCCGACTTCGTCCCTACCCTTGTAGGCGGTGATGGAAACCTCATTCAAAACTGTAAAACTCAAACACTCTCAGAACGGCATGTACGATAACTGGCCTGCAGTCTGACTCTAAAAACAGATTATGTCGGCTACTGGGAATCTCGTCAAGCAATCGTCGTAGGCCACGAAGGGACCGATCCTACCCAGCTGTCAGTCTTACATCTCTTATTGTCACGTCCCGAGCTAACTGAAAGATCTCAACCAGACTGGCGCTCTTGACCGACATCGACATTGTACCAGTTCCCTTACCAGCCGATCTCTTCCCTGGTGTCCCATCAGAAGTCAGAGTCCATCATGGATTCCGTACCGAGCATGCCAGGACTGCAAATATCATTCTTAATGAAGTCATTCGGTTGATGAATGGTACTGGGAGTAAGACAGTCATTACGGTATGGATGCACCTCTGCTTATTTTTGCTCTTGCCTCTGGCACTGTTGGCATTTATTTTAGACTGGTCATTCTCTCGGAGGCGCACTAGCCGTGCTAGATTCTTTGTTCTTTTCCCTTCACCTACCTAAAGATACACATATCCTTTCTCGTACCTTTGGTACACCTCGTGAGCCAAATACCATCATTTATCCCACTTGTTTTTGTAATCTCACTACGTACACGCACACAGGTATCGGCAACATTCATTTCGCCCGCTTGATTGACTCGTCTGTGCGTGCTCTCTCACCAACTCAGAATACCTCCTTTAAATTCTACCTTCGACCTCTCTGACCCCGTTTGAACTCTGTGTCGCTGTCTAAATAAATCTAGATTGTTGATTTCAACAGGATCAATAATAAGAGAGGTGTGTCTCATGTTCATGGCAGCTACATACATACATGCATACATACGCATATATGTATCAGGGAGCTGTATCGTTGCAACTAGCGTGCTAATCGTCCTGGACAGATGTCATCCCGATCGTTCCACTGAAGAGCATGGGTTTTTCACACCCTAAAGGCGAGATACACATGAGTTCTCCTCAAAGCGCTGTCTACTGTCCAGGTCATTCAATGTCTGCACCTTTTACATCCGTTGTGTAAGACTAACGAGTTATGGAATTGCAGGTGATGACGATGCTGTAGATCGAGAGTGCTCCAACTGGAGTGTCCCGTTTGTTATTCTAGGTTAGTCTGTCCAACTTAATGATGAAGGACCGAGTTGATGAATATTTTGCAGGGAACATCATCGACCACCTGGGCCCTTACTCTAGTGGTATTGAAATGGGTACGATCTTTTGCACCTGAACCCTGGAGGAGCAAGGGTTTCTTCATTGTGGCTTCTAGCGGGAGTATCTTGGTCACTCGGTCCTATCCGACAAAGATGTTGATACAGAACAAATGAACGATAGCAAGACGAGTAATATAAACATTTAATCAAACCCAGAAAGATCCATATCGTAAAAGAAGTGCTGCGAACAGAACCATGTCAGTCAAAGGAAAGGCTAAAAGGGAGAAGAGTGACACACTTTGTATATGCTCATCACTTTCACTACCCACGCCTCCAAATGGTATATCTTTTTTGAGCCTATTCTCATACGCATTTCCTAGAACGACGGGTAAACTAGATATGATGTGGGCCAAGGGATCAGTGACTCACATATACAGCTGCCCAGTGCATGACATCCGCTTTGATGGCCTCATCTACTCTCTCCACAACCCTATCAGCTACGGTCTAGTTCCGGTTCTCATGAGCAGACTGAAGGCAAAGACTGGTATGACTCTCACCTTCAGAATGACGGTAGGTGGTATACAATGGCTCAGAAGCTCATAAAACTTTTGACGAACTTCCATGACACGAGCGGGAGACTGTTCACTGATAATAAGGTCTGCTACCTTGTGGCAGTAAGTCTCCCAGTCAGGCTTTGCAATGGTCAATGGTCCTGAAAGGTCAGGCCTGTCATTTTCGGATCAGAAGGACTTTGTGGGTGACAGGTATGAAGCAACACACGACTGCATTTTGAGGGCCTCGAGGCAAAGAATGGCTTTACGCAGGTTCCCATTGGAATCGTCAATGATCTTGTCGGCGGCTTCTGGCGGAAGGTCGAACCCGACACGTCTTGAAACATATTGCAGCACTTGTTGCATCTGAAACACAGGAAAGTTTCAGAGGGTCTTGGCAAAGATGTTCTCAAGATGCTCACCTCTTCCCGATTGGGAGCAGCGACGCGAACGAGTAGACAACGACTCTTTATGGGTGCAATCAGTCGACTCGTGCTGTTTGCGCACAAAATTATGCGCATATTCGACATGTATTTTTCCATTGTCCGACGAAGGGCAGCTTGAGCATCTCGCGAAAGGGAGTCCGCCTCGTTTATGATCACGACTGAATGCAATACGGGTGTTAGAAAGGATAAGCAACTACTCAGGTCCCTGACATACCCTTAAACCTCTGCTTCGCATTAAGATCCACCTGCTGTGTTTGTGCGATTTCCTTCAGCAGTTCTTGAATAACCAACCGATCGTAATTGCCTGCTTCGCTGGATAGTAGAAAGTATAAGGTTTGAATCACACACAGAGTGAAGGGCCGAACCTCGGGGTAATCTCAATGTGAAAGTTGCTTTGGACGATGTTGACCTCTATTTTGCGTTTAGAGGGTGAAAGGAACACTCTTTGGTCTATTTTCAACTACATTGGCTGAGAATCAGTCGGGAGAAGCACTTTTGAAAGACATGCCACGTACCTTCTCTGCACCGGGTCCAAAGAGCTCTCTTAATGTGCAAGTGATACGCGTTTTCTTCCCTGCCCCAGATGGTCCATAGAATAGCATGTGTGGAAAGTCACCGCATGCAGCCTGTAGAAGAGCTGTTGAGGGGTCACAAAGTAAGAAAGTTTGGAGAACTGCGGACCAATGACTTGAGTCTGTTGGAAAGATCGCAGTGGTAATGGAGACTGTCAAGAGCGCGCGGGCGATACTAAGGCCATATCAGCAAAAAAATGTGGGTTCTTGATGATATCCACGTACTTGGTCTACCCAGAGAGACATTTCGCAAGCAGACGCGACGGTAAGAGTACAAGAGTGACAAACGAGTTGAGCTTCGCAGAAACGCGTGACAAGCCAACACGTGGTTCTGTCACACAGGCAGCCAATGAAATCCCGTTTTCCTTGTCACTGCGAGTCTGACAACCATCTATGTTTTTAGAGACATTATCAGGGTCACCCCGCGTCTTTTCACGTGTCACAAACGCGAAGGTATAGCGAGGGCTCCGAGGCTCCTGGCGTCCAGACCCCCTGCAACATTGTACAATCACCCATCGCCGGAAAAATCACTGAAAGAGTTTAGACGGCCCGTGTCCTTAAGAGGAAAGCCCCTGCCCTGCTATTTTCCTGTTCCTGACTCGGAGGCGATTCTTCTGATGACTGTATTGTATCATCTCGAAACCGCATAAAAGGGAAGTTGAAGCACCGGGAGAGCGAGCCCGCGTGCAGGTAAATTTCCGATGGAGAACTGGCGTTATGGGGTTCATCCTGGAGGGATTTTCATAAACCATACGGACGAAGCTTTTCAGCGGCTTCAACGGGATGTTTTCTTTGCCTTTCCTGGCCAACACCTTACATTTTGAGCAATCAGATGGGTGTGACTATCGCCATTCTGTGGCCTTGTTCTAGAGTAGAAATGCCGGTACCGATATAGCACCTAAGCTGCCTACTTGCTATCTTCCGGCAGCGTCAAAGATTTTGAATCCGCGCCACTCACTCTCGTAGGACCACATTTAGCGAAACTCCGCGAAAGATCTTCTGGTTGACGGCATGTAACTCTTCATGGAGTTCGTAGATATGCTTCAAGCTTCGCAAGGTACATAGAGAGGGCAGTCAGCTGAGTATCTGGACGGTCTCAAACCGATGAAAGTGACAAGGAGCCCAAGGGTGATATCATGACATTGACAGTGCTGTGATACTCAAGACCATGGCAGGCAGAATGTGCATGTGTAGTGTACGTCTATAGTTGAAGAACAAGTAAGCCGTATGCAACCAAAGAAAATCGATTAGTTTCTAGAGCGACGACGTATCCGAGTGACATAGGAAAAAAATATCATACCCAAGTAATTACAGCATCCATTCGAAGATCATTTTAACGCAGTTGCAGTAGATGGGAGCAGAAAACGGGGGTATCGCTCCCTAGTTACTATTCACCGTTTCGGAGGATCCTCTGTTGCTGTAAAATAGGGTCAGTCCTTGTAGCGCATTGGTTGGTCAGTGGCAAGCACATACATGTCATAAGTGCGTCACCGGGTGCAGTTCCTTTCCTTCTCGCTCATATAGTCTGGAAAACAAAAACGGACATATTAAGTCCAAACGTCAACATCCAGTTCACCATCGGTGCTCAGAAATTTCACTGCAGGCATCCTGTGGCTTCCATGGATCCGGATGCCGCCCACAATCTTGGTGCCTTGATGCCACACTTTGCAGAATAACTTCGCCGTTTGCCAATGCCAAGAATAAAGGCATCAAAGATCAAATGGGTCAAATATGCACGCTACGTTAGGAGCAGTGAGAGCCAGTCGGACTTAAAATACTAGTCAGCACCGGCCACTTTCCGCAAGGAGTTTGTAAGGATCACATACCGTTATACACTTTAGGTCTTGTTGGGACTAGCTTCGTCTGCAGTGATGGATTTTCGAAAAACTCTATAGAAATAGCTAAGAAAAAGTAAGTATAGGCAGTTGTGATCAACAACGAGCGATGGGCAAAACCGTGGGACCACCCGCCGAAATTCGAATCCGAAATTCCCGACATCGACCAAATAAGCCACGTCCATTGCAGTTTCTTTCCTGTTGTCTTCTCTTCCACTTCAAGACGTGTTCTACCGCTCGAAGCGCTTCAATGAAGAAGCCCCGGTGCTACGTGGAATGTCCAATGACTGAGCGAGATAATAGAGGCAGCCATACGCTCTGAAGCGAAACTGGTATAAGTCATTGCAATTTACTGGCGTAAGTTCTGCTGTCGAATGTACGCCCCGTGGACGATGACCTATATCAATCTATGTTAGCCGATACATCGGTGAAACGGGCCTTGATGAATGCGGGTGGCAAGTGCGGCCCTGTATAAATTTTGTTTGGACGACATCCCGAGGAGAGAACGAGCGCCATGCTATCCGAGGCGTCCTCGGTGAGCTAGCCGCAGATTTGACAAATGTGATCTCTTTCTCCCACCAGCGGCTTCTTTGTCATGTTCCGAGTCACCCGACAAAGACCTATGCGGTTTTGCCAGAATCTTTCATGGCTTATCACAGAAGGACAAGGGTCTGCAGATCGAAGTTTCGCTGCTTTTGTGCCCTCACATGAGGACTAATGTGATATATATTATACATTTCTTCAAGGAGGTAAGGAACGTTAGGTCCTATGCGTACAATGCCACTACAGGGCTAGCGTCCAATTGCAACGAAGATACGGCCATTCTTTGAACTCATCATCTACATTAAGACTAACTTATGCCGAATCGGTATATTTAGTCGGCGTTCCTTCTCGGGCCAGTATAAGAACATTACGCTGCCTGTCACTTCAGACTTATTCCGTCGATGTACCTCCCGTTCCTCTGTTCGATGAGAGACTCATTATTCGACCAGTCCCATGTTCACTTTGACTCTCTCCTCCTAGCTGTTGGATTCGGGACCGTAAGTCAACTTTTCCTTTGTGTTGTATGCTAGTTACCGACTCATTCCATTTCACAGGTATCGTACTTTGTTTTCAAGCTTTCGGAAACGCATTCGCCACTTCACCTCGCTGTGCTACTTATCGCTATTCCATCTGCATTATCATTCTCCGTGCAACAGCATTTTTCTTCAATCTTCTTGTCCATATGTTTCATCTTCTCTACGTATTTCTTCACATTGGTGACATGCATAGTCGTGTATCGTCTTTCCCCGTGGCATCCTTTGGGGAATTATCCAGGACCAGTCCTCTGCAAACTGTCCAAATTGTGGATGGCTTTTGTCTCACAACAAGGCCGACAACATATTTATCTGTGGCGGCTTCATCAAAAATACGGCGACATCGTCCGTGTTGGTGCGTTCGTTTTTGAGCAAAAAAATTTTAATCCCCCCTAATCTCAGTCTCTAGGTCCCAACGAACTGAGCATACAGAACGCCGGTTCTATCCTTCCAGTCCTTGGGGGTTCCGAATTACCAAAAGGCCCCTGTAGGTACCCCGTGTTCAAAATCTCATCCCTGATTATATCTTACTCATGGATTGGATCTACTCTAGGGTTCGACGGAAGATACCCGGAAGATGCTGCAGCACGGTCATTGATTTCTTTAAGGAACACTAAGGAGCATGCTACGCGTCGACGCCCCTGGAATCAAGCTTTCAGCAGCACCGCGTTGAAAGAATACGAACCTTTGATTAACGCGAGAACGTCTCAGCTTGCTGGTGCTCTTGGTCAACAATCCAACTCGGTGAATCTCACCAAATGGATTTTCTATTTTGCGTGAGCGTTCAACGGTGAAGAGGATAACAACAGTTGCTAACCGTCTTCCTAGTTACGATATGATGTCTGATTTCATGTGAGTCCTCTTACGCCCACTTATTGTCGAGATATGAATCAGTGTTCCAGTTTTGGAGGTGCAACTGAGATGATGCGTGATGGTGATGTCGGGGGGCTGTGGCCGATGCTAGAAGAAGCTCAGAAGTAAGTGGGTTGCAAGATTTCCAGCTCGCCGTGGCTAACCGATGAACTATTCGGCCCAGGACTGGGTTGTTGTTCAGTCACGTTCCATGGTTTGGACAGCTATTGTTCAGGACGCCATTTCTTGCGGGGAATCGAAGGAGGATGATTGCTTGCTCGACGCAGTTCGCTCGTAATAGAAAGGCGAGGCGCCCAATCCACAAAGACTTATTTTATTATCTGGTGATTTTTTTCGATCATGGAACATGTGAAAAGGTACTGAAATGACGCCTATTTTCAGTATAATGAAGGAGGGACTATCTCAAATCCGCCCACTGAAGCTGAAGCCTTTGCCGATTGTCAGTACGTATTTTTTTCACCTGGTGATCCGCCACTGAGTGTGGTCTTGCAGCGTTATTAGGTACATTTCTTCTGCTATCATACCGGCTCATCTTTTGAAGTTTTGATAGCAATATCTGGCGGTGCGGACACGAGCGCGAGCACAGTTGTGAACCTTTTCTACCTGCTTCTTTCCAATCCGATGACCTACCGTCGACTTCGAGCAGAGATCGACAGGCACGAAGATCGGGCTTTAGATTTTGCTGAACAGTCTCGAATGCCTTATTTGAATGCCGTGATGTATGTGCTCTTTCTCAATCTCAAAGAAGGCATGCAATGCTAAGAGATCACTGATCCCAGTAATGAAACTCTTCGGTTACTTCCTCCGGTGCCCAGTGGGAGTCCTCGGGCCACAACAAGTGAAACGGGAGGTCGCATGCTCGGGACGCAGTCAGTCCATCCCCAAGTGTTTCTCTTCGGACGATTTACTGACCGTTCGGCGTAGCTATATCCCACCGAACACGGCTCTTGCCGTGCATATCTTCTCAGTGCACCGCGACCCACGGAACTTCTCTTTCCCGGAGACGTTTCTACCTGAACGTTGGCTTTCCGAGGAGGACAAGAAGGTGCTAGAGCCCTCGTTGCTGGATCGCCATGATTTCATTCATAACATATCTGCATTCCACCCCTTCTCAGTTGGGCCCTCGGGCTGTGTCGGAAAGAATTTTGCGTACCTGGAGATGCGGATGCTGGTTAGCAAGATTTTGGTTAAATTTGATTTACGGTTCGCAGACGGATTTGACGAACGAAAATACAAACGGGGTATGAAGGACTTTTTCACAATGGCATTGGAACCTCTCATGGTTCAGCTAACTCCGCGGTGAATGGATTCAGCTAGCAGTAGTATCATTTAAAGTACTTAATCGAGATAATTTTTGTAGTATAGGATCCTACATGTACTTACTATGCCTTTTTATTCAAGAACATTGAAGACACTGTCAATGAGGCTGAGATACAAAGTCGGAAAGTAGTTCCCACGCATAAGCACTGTTACCTGTTCGCTGCTGACGTCGACCGCAGTCTCTACCGCAATGGCCTCTATACTCCCTGTCTTTCTGGTCCTGGTGATTGTCGTAGGTCTCATGGCACTCGCAGCCTTGTTTACTCCCAAAGGTCCCAATCAAGTGTGCGTACATTACCACGTATCCTACGGTTGACATTCTCCTCAATGCTGTCTGCTTGGAAATAGGGTTGTCCGGACATCGTTGATGCTGGCGTTGGCTGCTTGTTATTTGATGTGGATGGTCACTTATATGGCTCAGCTTCACCCTCTTATTGGTGTGTCTTCGTGTGCCAGTTGGACAGTCGTACAATTCCTTACAACTTTTACTCACAGCTCCGCAACGGTCAATGAGAGTAGAGTCATGAAAGGATACTATTGCATTGTGGATTGGAGTTACATCACCCTCTTCTATACCAGGTCCGTTATCTGACTACTGTTTCCTCCAAACTTGCTCACGAATGTGTTGACAGTTAGCATGTACCACTAATCATAATTCATGGACGTTTCCTGTGTTACTCGTATATTGTGTCCAAAATTGTCTGTCTGAGAATATGCAAATCACTATCAAGAAGTCGTGGCGTCGCTCTGGTCTCCATCCCATCCTGCAGTTGAACTGCTTGAGCTTCTCGTCAAGCCCTCTTCTCTACGAGGAGTCCCTTGTATCCAAGGATTCTCTTCTTCCTCATATTTGCTACCCCAAGGTTCACGGTCCTCATCGGATTTTCCAATCCACGGACTGTTTCCCCAGCTGCTCGTGACATCAGCCGTATCTTCCTCTTCTCCCCAGGAAATGTCTCCGTCCGCTCCGGTACTTGTCTCGCCTTCTCCGCTGCTAAACCCATACTCATACTCGGTCTTGTATTCTTCTTCAGGGTTGAAGTCCGGGGGTAAATATTCCATGCTCCTATCCTGATCTATCTCTTCTTCTGTCGACGGCCAAAGCATCCTCGGATGGTTGGTACCTCCCACGATCTCGACTACCCAAAGCTCTCTTTGCCGCACAGGGTTGCTTTCGGATCCTGGAGATAGTGCTTCTTCCGCTCTTGTATCCTTCTTCAATATGAGCCCTTCGTACTCCTCAATTGCTTTAATGAGAACTTCTATCCACCCTCCGCAAGCGATGGCTACGTCCCGTTCAAACCACAGTTCATCCAGTCGCATGAATGACTCGGAAAACTCCTCCATCTTCGCTTTCACGATATCTCCGATGTCCCCCATGGTGTCAAGTTTCCTGGCTTGTTCGTGTGCAGAATGGAAGTGGTCGGCAAGGAGCTCGTGGTCGGCGTCCGCTGTCACTTCGTTGGACTGTTCCGAGAGCGTTTTCACAAGGGTCCTGGCCCTTTGCTCTAAACTATCCCTACCCACTGCCGGGTCATCGACCCTTTTGAAGGACGCGACTAAGGAAGCACCGCCCAGCTCTGTGTCTCGACCCCATTCGTCTGGCTCTATGGGTCTTCCTATATCGCCAATATCTACAGTGTAGCCCCATTCTGCTGCCTCCTTCTCACAATACTGTTTGAACTCTTCAGGGGTCCATTCAAATTTATGGTCATCGTGTCGGAATATCCTGTCTGTACGTCCAGTCGGATCAAGAAAACCTTGACCTGCCCTGACAGATGGTGCAGAATTGGGAGGTGTAAACCGTGCATTAAATTTATACGAAGGCGTGGTGATGAGGAAGAATCGAGGATGGTAGACACCGAGTAGAACTGGACCGAAGAAGGGAAATATGTTGGGTGCAAGGTGTTCGATACTGCCAACACCAATATAAAAAACCATCGTTCTAATCAGCTACTGTCATGTCTCTCGTAGTAGTATTCTCCCAATCGGGAGCAAACTCACACTTCGGTACTGACAATACATTCCACTCCCACAAATTCTTCGTTTATCACTTGTAATCCACCTTTCCAGATTTGAACTGACAGCTCTTCCCATCTTACACTGGCACGAGCACGCAGCCAAGGGTCGCTTTCGGGCCCGGATGTCACATCTGCTGGTTGTTTTGTTGCTTCTATGGCAAATCGGAGATCGCGATCTGCGATGTCGAGTCCTGCGATACGAGTGGGATGAAGATTTGGGATAGGGTCGGTAGCGTCATTGAACAAGTGTATTGGAGAAGAATGGGCAAGAAAATCGTCAGACTTGGGCGGTAAGATATCAGGTGGAGGTGCTGTGAGCCATGGTGCAGGCTGGCAGAGGACAGAGAGTATTTGCCCCTCGCCGCAGCCGACGTCGAGTACCTGATTGGAACATTAAAATCGGCCTCGAGAGATTGATCCATGCGAGTAAGCCCCTAAGTGGCAACTTACATTGGTGATGCTTTCTCTCCTCAGCACGTCCAAAATCCAGATCCTTCTTTGCAAGTAAAGAGGTGGGACGAACGTCACTTTCAGTTCCTCAATGACTGGTTCATAATCCGGATCAGGTTCGAGCTCGATGTTCAGTTTGGAAAATGTCCGGCCACTGCTAGCAGTCTGGAGTTCTGCGGAGCTCATTGGCTCGAGATGGAAGTAAGATACAAAAAGTCTCAGACTTCTTAAACTGACGTCCGAAATGCGTCGTTAAGCCCCTCAGCGGCGATTACATAAGAATCCTCTATGTCCAAAAGAAAAGTCGGTAGGTCCATCCAACAAGTAAATCGATAGCAAGCTATATGGTAGCAATACAAAACGGATTGTTAAAGACTGGAGATACAAATGTGATTTGCGATAAATGAGAAAACATCCAACGGGCATTACATGCATATCACGACGAGGAAGACCCATATTTTTCCTTCAGGTTTTTTGTGAGAGCACGAAGCATCGCAATTGTGACTGTTGGAGCCTTGGGGGTCTCCACCTCAGTGTCACTTGAGACTGTGACGGCACCATCGCTAGGATCAGGCGACACGCTCAGTCGGCCATTACCATTGACGAGAGGGCTGGGTGTCGGGCTCCGACTAGGAAAGGAAACTGTGTCGACGGAAGACGAGCCTGAAACAGATAGTCGACGACGTTTGCTGCTGCAGAAAGAGTCATTATTGTGCAAAACACCATGAGACTTGAAAAAACTCACCTAGAACTCTCAGTGTCCACCGCGGAAGAAAGACTTCGTCTTTTGGGTGACCTCCGCAGACTGAGAGTCAAAGCTTGGTTCATTGATACTTGATGGGGTTCGATAGACATCTTCCACTCGTGTGATGCTGACTCCAAGTCTGATATGGGTACATGGAATACGAGTGAATTGGACGAAAGTCCAAGGAAACGCTCGGTGTTAAGGTGGATGAGCTCCCGCAAATATTCAATGAATGAGTGTGCGGGGAAAGGATGCCCAATGTCTCGGTGGGCCTGAAGATCTGCCGCGATATTGTGGCTATCTAGTCGCGCACTAACTAGCCATTCAATAGCAGTGTCATACCCTGACATGGAGTCTTCGACATCAGCGGGGAAGGAAGGCAGGCTTTCTTTATGATCTGCGTCAAGAAGTCTGGATATCAATTCCATCATCGTGTTCAAAAGAGCAACCACAGATTGGATCAGACGACCATACAACATCCAGTTGACTGTACATGGAAGACGCGTCAAAAGATCTTCCAGCGTCCAAATTTGCAGAGAAACTTACAATGACCATGGATAGAAATGTTCTCAATCCACTCAGACGCAAAGGAATCAAGTGACGCGTCAAAAAACTTGAAGACACCTGTGAGCAGTTCAGTGTAAGTGATACCTCAAGCTGACTAAGCCACCAAACAACACACCTGACAACGTCAGCGAACGAACGAGTTTGCCTTCAACGTCGATGGGCGTCGACGCCAGAGCGTTGGAAAACTTGGAGTCGACATCTTTGGTTGCGGTTGTGACGGGGAAAATGCTGAAATTACCCAACACTTCGTCTTGAACAAGTTTGTTTACCTATACCGTTGTTGAGCAAGCAGTACAGAACAGGAGAACAAAACTAACCATGTCAAGGAAATCTGGGGCTGGAGTTGTACTCGAGCCTTCACTCCAGTAGAGCACAAGTAAAGACGGGATGAAACAACGTTTGGCTAGAAGTGCCTTGATGATATCTCGGAGACGTGCACAGTCATCCAGAGCACGATATTTCCTAGAAGGACATAAACATCACACAAAACGCAAGAGAGATAAACGCAAAGACTGACCGTTCCAGCTCATCATCGATACCGTCTACTGGAGTGCATTCAAAGATAATGACACCGGGTGACGCAGTTCGAGGATCTGCACCAGCAATGAGCGGTATCGAGAACGCAACATCACCCAGCCAATCTCCCGAATCCGGCACACTAAACTTTTTCTGCACCCAAATTGCTGTCGCGTCAACCACGGGGTTGAACGAAATCCAAAAAGCCCAATTTTTCAAAAGTGACTTGTTGGAACCCAAAGGAGTGTTGTCCTTGACATGATTACGCGCAACTTGTAACAACGATCCTTGAGCCCACCAATGTTGGTGTTCTTCTTGATTCTGCCGAATGTGCAAAGGAAGGAAAACGAAAAGAAAGAAAAACGAAGGTATTGAGGACTCGTCGTCGAAAGTGGAAAGGTAAAAACTATCTGCACCTCTTTCAATCGTTTTGCTAGTTCATCATCTGTTCTTGGAGGTTGATAACCCCTTGATTCGCGATGTCTTGCGCGCTTTTTGGCTGGGGATCGCATGGTCAAGTCGCCTGAAGCAGGAACGGAAGAGTTGAGAGAGATCGAGGACAGCCTGCGTTTTATGATTCCGCTCGGCTTTGGCTGGGACTTTGCAAGCTGCTGCTGCTGCTGTTGCTGCAGTTTAGTCTTGTAGTCGTCGCTATTACGAACAGCCTCTGCATACGCGACTCGTTCAGCAAACTGCTCTCTCCAAGTGGAAAAGCAAATTTTCACGACAGAAGACCGTCTTTCGAAAGCGACTGCTTTAGAGATCTCTTCTTCAAAGGGCTCCGTGACGTCGTCGTCATTGTCTAGTGCTTTGGCCTTGCCCTTGCCTTTAGCACCGAGCGGACTAGAATGTCCTTGAGCTAGACCTAATCCGTCAAACGTAAAGGAGCGTTTGACGGTAGGCGTAGAAAGGCCAGCAAAATTTTGAATACTGGATTGCCTCGAAACTGCAGGCGAATTAAGCTGTAGTGGGCTGAGGATCTCAGTGCTACTACTTGATGGCAGGTTTGCCGTGATCAGGCTTGGTTTCAGGAAAGCCAAATGAGGATTGGAAGTAGCAGCTGACGGGACTGTTGGAGTAGGAGGTAGGCTGATGGGCTGTGGCCGAGGGAGTAATGGAGGCACTGTTGGCGTGGAAGGTACCTGAGCTGCTGTTTCGGCAGGCTGGGGTCGGGGTTGGAGATTGGTAGTGTTGATCCTGGGCAGACCAGTAGTTGGACTGACGTTGCTGCCATTAACCGTCGGCGATAGCCCAGAGGGTTGGGAGAACAAAGGAGCAGGATGTATAGTCGATATTGGAGGTACAGGTGATGGAGTATTAAAGAGTAGGGGCGGAGGTTTCTGAGGCTGTGCTCGTTGTGGTGGTGGTGTAGAAGCTGGAGGCAGAGATGAAGATGGTTTGAAAATGGGAGCCGTGGGGTTCAAAGCTGAATCTGCCACGTTAGTTGTGGCAGTGGGTGGTTTAGACTGAATTCCAAAAGGTAAAGGAGTTGAGAAAATAGACTTGGTCGTGTCGGATTGTGGGAGAGAAAAAGGTGATGGCATCGCTGGAGGTGCTGGGGAAGCCAATTCATCAATGAGTGGAGGAGCATCGACCAGCGATCTTGTCGGAGGCTTTGGTGCTTGCGGGGCAGGGGCATGTAACAATGAGAGTGCTGGAGGGTTTGGAGGTGCTAGGTTCGGTCTCGCAGGCTGAAAAGCCGAAGGCGTCGAAGATGACGAGAAAACTGATACAGGCGCCGACGAGTCCACTTGCTTTGGTATCGACGCAGCAGTGGCATGGGCTGCTTGTGCAAATGCAGACAACCCATTAGCAGTGGCTGGAGCTCCAAAAACGCTGGGGTTTGGAGCGGATTGGAAAGCAGACGTTCCGAAAACGCTAGCTGTACCAAAGGCATTTGTTGACGACGTCTGTAGATTGGAGAAGGCTGAGCCTGATTGGGGCGTACTCGAGGAAGACGGAAAGCCAAAGGCCGAGGTTGCGCCATTGACCGTGCTTGCCGCTGGCCATGGTGACGCAGTGAAAGCCGTCTGGGGTTGAGAAGGCTCTATCTCTTCTATCTGAGGACCCTCCGCCTCATCAATCAATTCATCATGCATCTCCTGCTCCTCATACATCTGCTCCTCCTCTTCAGATTCGGTCACAACACCGTCAATGATATCAGGAATACTGAGATCATTACGGATGTCTTCGATGTTGTCAATGGTCTCCTTTCCGAAGAGTCGTTCGAGAATGCAGGCCACTAAATAGATCATCACGACGTTACCTTGCTCCCTCAACACATTCGCTAATCTTGAGAAGATTTCCATCGCTTTTGCGTCAACCATGAGCGCAGACCTTTTGGTTATAGGTGCACTCTTTTGCTGTACATGACGTCGAAACTCGGTTGTGAGTTGAAAGACAGGATTTGAAAGGATGTGTTGAGGGATGTCGTCATGTCGTTCTCTTTGGTCACGAATGTGGATAAGCCGATGGTAAACACGCATTTCGAGTTCGGTGGGAGATTCATAGCGACCTCGTTGATCTTCGTAAAACTCTTTTAGACTCTGGAGAGCTGGGACAACCGGTCAACGATGTGAAAGAGACATGCGTCAGAATACTCACTGTTCATGAGTTGCTGTTCCTCCATTTCGATAGAGAATCCGGGAGTTTCTCGTTCTAAATGTAGAGCAACAATATGGAAGCGAGCACAACGATCATGACATTTAATAGCAAGCTCTCCAGTCTGGTGCTGCATGGTGAAGTCATTTCTCACAGCTCTGGAACGATCCCGAATGAAATTGAATGTAGGAGAGAATCCTCCGCGGGGTAGAAGATCGTGAAAGAGGTAATCGAGTGTTCGCTAACGAGACAAAGGGTAAGTAGTACTTGACGAATTAAAGGCGTTAGGACATACTTTGAGAACATGAGGAGGGCGTAAATCTGAGGGAATGACTTTATCACCAGCAGCTCTTTCATACATTTTCACTGCACGCTGGTGGTCGACGCGTTTTGTTCCGGGTATCTTGAAGCAAATCAAAATAGACGCGCAGCCCACATAACATCAACACTCACCACTTCCCATTCAAACAGGTTATTCTCCCTTTCTCTCCGATACCTTTCAAATCTGGGACACATGTCTGTACATGTTCCAACCATTGTTATGGCATCTTCCAGCCTCTTCGGCACTAAAGGATCGTCCATCTTTCCTTCAGCTATGGCATTCTTGCGTTCGATTTCACGCGCCTTCGAGAGCTGAAAACAGAGCCTGAGTAGTTTAATGCCATAAAATAGTTCAGAAATCGTACCTCGCGATAAAATTCGTCGCGTTCCTCTTGCGTTGCGAGGATTGGTTCGTCCTGCGGCGAAACGTCCAAAGCTGGAAGATTTCTCGACCCAGACGCAGGTGAACCCCTTGCAGATCCACGGCCACCACCTCTGCTGCCTCTTCCTCCACCTCTGTGACCTCCACGTTCCCATCTCTCGCCGTCACTTCCATGATGTGGTGTGCTCGTCTCGCTTCGATTGGTTGGGTCCCCGGCTTTCCAGGTTTTGTTTCGTGAATGAGGCCTCCTGCCATCTTGAACAACACTGGCTCCGCGTCCTCGATGACGTGAAGCAGAGGAGGCCTCCATTTGGTGGATGAAGGTGCAAAGGGAGGAGAATAATTGTAGTATTTGTTTGGCTTCAGCACCAAGGACAAACAACCTGACAAGCCGCTTTTCAATTTGCATGTTCCTCCTACTCAAGAAACAGTATTTCAATCGAGGAAACTCCTGCAATCTCACAGTGATCCTCACTTAGCATTGGACTTAGGTCTCCTTGCTATCTGAAACCCTTTCAACGCTCAAAAAGCAGAGAGACGACCTTCAAAGATGCGAAGATTGCCTATACTCGGTGTCCTTGCTCTCATGCCCGTTCTCACCGAGCTTGAGTTGGATGTCGACTATTCCTATTGGGTTCTCACCCTCGACTCCTTTACAACTTTGTATTTTGGATTACAACAGTCTCTTTCCGAAACCTCGCGAGAAATACTGCCGCTTCTCAAATGTCCTCGTTTTTGAGTAGCGTTCCAGGAAGATGACGATACACACGAGATGGATTTTTCTACATCTAGCCCTGAAGCCATTTTGTCCGTGGTCAACTCCCGCAGACAGCACACTTCAGGATCCTCTTCCAACCTCGACAAGTTTACACAACTTATCCGTTCCGAGTTGTCTGTTCGCTTCTTCACTCGAAACCCAGTGATCTTTGGCACAGATCCTTCCGAGATGTAGAGTCCCCTTACGTGCTCTTGAACGAGATGGTTTGGAGTTGGCGCTGGAGATTGACAAACCACAGGCTTAGGGAGCACTAGGTCGGGTAGAGAATCCTGAAGACTAGTTTTGCAGTCCATAGCTTCTATATGTTGACTTGCGACTGTCTGCATTCTGATTTTCATTTCAGCATTTTGATATTCTCTCTCTATTGGTAGTCCCGAGTAAGTCTGGTCAGATGGCGCCGCAATTTACTCGGCGGTTTCTGGGGTGACTGGTATTAGGTAGGGCTCCGCACCGTCCGGTAATACTGGTACGCCCGTATTTTTTACGGGTCCGTCCCCATATTCGTACGGGTTCATCTGGAAGCTTGTATGTACGATACGGGACGGGTACTGATACGGCAGTATTACGGGTATACGGGTCCTTTTGCCGGGAAATGGCCAGGAATCTGATTTGAAATAGACTTATTTGGACTTATTAATGCGAGAAACAATTTGAAGTAGTGCACTGCTCACCTTAACAGTGCGTTCGAGATGACTTTGAGGCACAAAGCATTTCGGTAACACTTCGGCAGGTCTCTACTATACACCTTTTTTGGTAAGTACATTTTCCCTCAATGTGACCAAGTATCAATTTTCCCAAGATTTTCCGCTGCAAACTGCTCAGTATTTGACGATATTTAATTGACAGAGGTAGTGTATGTATGAGAGAAAAGCCTTCGCCGATGCATGGCTGACCCGTATACCGTACAAACCCGTGCGACGGCCGTAAAAAAATACGGTCCAATATGGGTTTACCCGTATTGGACCCTGCAGCAGCCTTGTACGGTACGGGACTGTATCCGTCGTACGGTACCAGTACAAACCGTACGGCGCGGAGCCCTAATTAGAACCCAAATCAGATGGCATGACACGAGTATTGTCATATTTAATCCTAAGTAGTAAGCGTGTCTCCTGATTCTCAACCTTCAAAACTAGGCTGAGGTGAGCTATCTGCTATCGAGTCATGTTACCTTTCTCAGTTCCCTTCCCTAGGTGCCATCATTGCTGTACTCTCCTTCACCTCTAGAGCGCACGAAATGCAAATACCCAATCAAGCTGCGATTTGCGACAAGTGTAAGATAGAGCTTACACTTGTCGACACTCCTATACCATCGTTTGATAGCGAGCAGCTGCGTCCTACATACACCCCTTCCGATGACGACATCACACGAATCCGAACTGCCATTGAGCAAACCGAACTCGAGATCGATCAGTGCGATGCGGAAATTAATAAGCTCCGGGGCATGTGTGTAAAACTGCAGAGCCGCAAAGAGAAACTCGAAGACTACAGGGACCGCAATCGGGCTGTTCTGTCACCCATTCGAACATTACCCTTCGAGATTTTGGCCCAGATATTTTTGATGGGTTTCGACGTAGGCCTTCGTGTCCATACAGACATATACGCCCCCGCCCTTACTCTTTCACATGTGTGTTCCTTTTGGCGGAACGTTGCAATAAATACGACGAAACTGTGGTCTTCACTATCCATCGATCTCTGTTACCCGCGATCCAAAATGGTGGCTTTGGTGGGGCTTTATCTCCTCTGGTCCAAATCGGCACCGCTAGACCTCAAGGTGACAGTATCCGACCAAACCAGTCATCACTACAATGGATACAATGGATGGCCCAACCAGGATAGTGACACTTGGGGAGATTGGGGTGACGGTTGGGGAATTGGCCCGCATTATCGGAGAGACGCTAGACGTCCTCGGGATCAGCTCGGTCCTCATGGACTCACCATCTTGCAGTATCTCATAGATAACGGTGAGCGCTGGGCGAGTGCTTCCTTCGACTTAGACACAAGTGTACTCTCCAGTGCTGTGCCTGACGAAGTCTGGCCGAACTCACACTACCCCATTAATCTTCACTTTCTCGACATGGCTTGGCCCCACTGGCAGCGGAGTCCCTTGCCCAAAGCATTCCTCGCCTGCGCACAGAGCCTTCGTTCTCTCCGTATCCCCAATGGGTGTAGGGACACTATCTCCACCTTCAAACGACTGCGAGAGCTCGCAATCACTACGACACTCTCATCTGCAGCAGATTTGGCTTGGCTCTTCAGCAACTGTCCAGAACTGCTATCATTGGAATTGCAAGTTGACTCTTTCACCGAGTTCCCAGCATCATTACCACCTTTTCCCCAACTCGAATCACTCAGTTTAACATATGAAGAGACCAACTTTCCCAGATCCAATTTACTGTCTGCCTTGACTCTACCCTCATTAACCACCCTGGAGTTCCAAAACTCTTCTCGGAGAAGGTGGTCTAGCTTCCTTGGGAACTCTGAATTGGACATGGCTGATTGGCAGCGTGATCTTACGAATATGCTTCGTCGCTCGGCTTGTCAATTGCAGGTTCTGAGATGCCATGACCCCTTTTTTGCGTCAGACAATGACCTGCTCGAAGTCCTGGCCCTCACTCCTACACTTACACAAATCTCGCTCAATTTGAACAGAACCCCTGGCGTTCTCACCAGCAACTTCTTCCAACGTTTGTCTGTCGACACTCACAATCTCGCGGATAACATGCTCCCAAAGCTACAGTCCTTCACGTTGATAATGACAGGCATTCCACCCGAAAGCTCTTTACCGGACCCTGAATTCATAGCATCTGTGATTGAGTCTCGAAGATCACAGTCAGTTTTCAGCGACATGATCAATTATTTCAACTTGCACGCTGGGCTTTCCTCCTCGCGCGCGCATACTTCGGGACGTAATTGGGTCAAGACTTTCTCTACAAATATAGAGCCTCGTTTACGTGCTCTTGAAAAGGAGGGCTTGGGTTTAACCCTGCTTGTCTACTGCGACGATCATAGTGAAGATACTGAATCTTCGGACGAAGATGGTAGTATCCTTTGAGTAGAGAGAAACTTTCAAGAACAGTAACCAATACCGTTGTATGTTGTATCTTATGTAGTATTTTGCTGCACACTTTGAAATCTAAGCTGTTGCGGCAACAGCCTCGGCGACGTGAAATTTGTTTGAGGGATTGCAGGATGTGAAGAGTGCCACGACGGTATCAAGACGTAGTTCCTTCCCATCCACCTCAAATGTCGTCACAACACGCCAAGATTGTTGGAGGTATTTTTCCCCTCACTGCCCTGGCAAAGAAGTTCGACACTAGATTTAACCCCAAAATATCCAATAAAACAGGACAGATCATACTATACAGGCAGTTTTGTTTCTTAATCATATCCACCTGTCGATAACGAAGGCGGTAAGGCATCAGGACCATCACCACACGTAACTCCAACGTCGTCAGTCAGTGTGAGCTCGACAGTCGATCCGCTGGTAAAAACATCCCACTCGAGGTAACAATTTGACTTGTACGGTTGTCCATTGACGCTAACGCTCTGATTGTATCGTGAGGACAAATGACAGAAGGGAGGAATCATGAAAAGCATACCTGCACAAACACCTTCCCACCAGTTCCACTTTCGGGATTTCCCTCAAATCCTATTGACTTGATGGTTGTTGTAGAGTTGAACAGAGGATTGAAGAAGGATATCGACGGGAAGTAGGGTGAAGATAACAGGAACTGCCTCGTTGCTGGGAGGGGATAGAGCCCAGCGAGATAGAATGCTGCGTAACTTCCCATCGCGCCTGGTAAGAACAACGTAAGGTCGATGTCATAAGAAAGCCTAGTTGGGAGAGTACGAACCAGAATCTGTACAAGGTAGTCAGTAAAGGAACCACAACGAAACCGAAGTAATCAGAAACTGACCATCATTCCCCGGAAGCCCATCCACAGTCGTACGGAAGTTTTGTGCAATAACCTGCCTTGACCGCTGTGTACTCAATCCTGGTCGGTTTGCATAATGGTACATGTACGGCATCTGTTGCGATGGTTCGTCTGTAGGTTCAAAATACCCCTCCTCAAAGATGAAATCTAGACGGTCGATAAAGCTCTGTGTGCCACCCTGGAGCTCAAGCAGACGTGCAGTATCGTGAGGAACATACTGACGAGACATTCAGAAGGTCGATACTGGAAGGCGAGGCGAAGAATAGTTTACCTGCGAATACTTCATCCACGGGTCTGTCAGATGGAAACGAAAAAATTAAACGGCCACTGAGGCTCACAATGATTGGTGACCCCTCGTAGAACCCATCATGATTATTACTATCCAGGAAACACGTTGAATGCGTAGGATCATGGATGCTACAGTGTCGTGGATCAGTGAAGTCAAACGTTCCGTTGGATAAGCGGGGCTATTGCAGGACGAGCGAGATTGAGCATTTGTTCGATTGAGATGAAAGGGGAATGGAATACCTGCATCATCCCTTTGATCGATGGTGTGCCAGGTACGGTAGTGTTGGGATTCCAGACGTTGAAGTAGTTGCCGGCACGCTTAGCGTACTGAGCGGGAGTGGGATGAGCACCGTGTTGTCTGAGAGCAATAGAAAAGATATAGCACCTTGGCGGCATCCTGCGCGTTACCTCGAATTTTCGCCACTTGAGAGATTGCAAAGTCATCAAAAGCATACTATGTCCGTTTCAGAGACCGTGAAAGTATGTTTCAAACATAAATATGATCTCACCTCTAGAGTTCGAGAAACCTGTCTAGTGTTGGTGCCGCGAAAATCGATGGTATCGTGAGGAATGTAATCTGAATAGGCATATGGGTCAGACTCGCTATGAGAGGCTGAAGGTACCCACTAAGCGTCTTCCACGCATCCGCCTGTCGTCCTTGCAAATCCCAGTTTGGAGATTCATTCTCAGCATCGGCCAACAGGGCGGTGTAAAGGTCGTCTCCGTTCACGCCAAGTGCGGCTGCTTGGTCATGATATCTGAAGAGATTGCATGTTAACAAGGTATACATAAAGTCAGAAAACTGGAAACTGACTTGACCCAGAACTCTCCGAGAATCGGATCGGCGTCTAGAAACCCATGAATACCATACATACATAAGCACGGCGACAAGCAACTTACTACTTCCTCCTTGAATCAATTGCTGTAAAGTAGCGCCTCGACATTCAGGGAGCCATCCTAGACCGGAGACATCAATTGGTTAAAGTTCTGAGCCCGAAAGAGCAAGGACTAACCTTCATTTTTCTGTATGTCGATCATTGCCCTTACTATCCTCGCGAACTTTTCGGGATCTTGAAGAGCCATAAGCGAGTATAGTGTTCGATAAGTGTCCCAATTGCAATAGTACGAATCATAATACGGTTCCGTCGAATTCCACTTGGGATTCTCCCCGGAGTCTGGATGGGCATTAGTCGGAAAATTTTCACGTCAAAAAAAATAAGGAACACCTACAGTCGGCCGGAGAGATATAACTTCGGTAAACCTGTCCACAGACCGCGAATCAGCGCTGCAGATTACACAAGGCCGAAGGGTTGAATCGTACTCACAGAAGAATAGAATAGCTTCACAGTGTCCTCAGATACACCTGTTGTATCCACCTGTATACGTCCGAGTAGGTCATTCCACTGTGCTCGGTTTTCTCCGTGTACGCGGTCAAAGTCAAAGTCCGGAATATCTTCTTCTGCATTTCTGCACGCCTGTTCAGATGAGATGAACGATACCCCAACACGAGCAAGAATTGTAGTGGAACCGTTGGCTGCTTGCTGGAACCCGAATAGCGCCCCGACTTCACTGCTGAAACCTGGAGAACACTTTATGTTAATGCATACTCCAGAACATGTTACATGGGTAGAATTCTTACCATCAGAGATATCCTTCAAATTCGTAGCTCCCTGGGTAGGAGAGTTAGACTGCCAAAGCCCAAACTCCTCAGGCGCCCCAAGGTCAAATCCTTCTCCCTTGAAATCCGCACAGGCGAAAGCCCGATATTCTCCAGGCCCAAACGATCCACTGAAAGTTGCACCACCCTGGACTCTCGCTGTCTTGGAGTTAATGGTCAACTCTTGATCCCGGCCGCTATGCTGCCCGTCGTCAATGCCGACTATCATACGTGGTATGGTGGAGCTGGAAGGAAATGTGTACCGATGTAGAGCTGCGCGGCGAGCAGCGGCGAGTTCGACGCGGATGTCACTTGAAAGATTGGTTGAGAAGTATCCAGGGGAGGCAAAGTCGTCCGGTGTATCTAAGAAAGGGTAAGAATGTTCAGTCGCGAAAGAATACTGCCATCGAAATATACTGACTATCGTTGAGAATTTTTCGCTGTATCCCGCGTATGAACGAAGAGGTTCGACATCTTCCGAACGAGGTGCAGTTGGCGATAGGCCAAAGCTTGAAATTAGAGAGTGGTATGCCCTATTGGACGCGTAAGATGCGAAAGGAATGAAGAAGCAAGTGGGACATACACCACCGGTACCACTATCGTGAAGTTGAGAGAATCCAATAGCATTGAAAATGGGATCAGCATCGTAACCCGCTTGCTGCAAGAGAAAGGATTTGAGCGCATGAAAAAGTAAAGATAATCACAGATTTGAGCTCACGTTTCCCGACGAGTCTGTGTCCATCCCGACCTTTACCATTCCATTTGGGAGTGTCGCACCTAGCCAAAGATTGTTCAGGGGACATAACACGAGATGGAGACGGGGTTTTACCAGGGAAAACGTGTCCCCCATTCGTGGTGCCAATGAATGGTAGAACAAGGCTTGCTGGATCTTGAATCGTTCCTGATGAACTTGATATTGCCAAAAAGGTCATTTGAGCAAAATATCGAGTAGAAATGTCAAAGAGCTTACCCCCAAGCCCAGGTCGCCAGGAGGAAGGCGTAGAGCAATCTCATGTCTGCTTTCGATGACAGCACTGGGTCCTGTCTGAGCAGATCGGCACAGAAAACCGTCTTAAATAGCCTTTGCCCTGAGGGCCACGTAGCACGATTAGCTCGAATGTATCAGGTGCCCTAGCGTTCATGCATCCTGCAACTGGATAAAAAGAAGTTAACCCGAACATCTGACGATATTCCGAGTCAGATGGTCACAGAAAGGGGCGGTCTTCAAACTTCAGGGGCCAGAGCTTGGACTTATGGAATGGGAAAAAGAGAAGAGTCGTCTAGTCGTATGGTAAAGCATATGGCAGACCAACAATTCAGCTATGTTCCAGGGATTCAGAGCATGCAATTGAGGTGCAGCCGAGAAGACGCAAAGGACCAAGGTAGTCAATATTGCGCCGCAAACAAGAAGAGGAATGAAGGGCAACCTGGAAGGTAGCCTTAGAAGGACATCTACAATGAGAGAAGCCAATGTGACTGTCAGTACTCGCTCAAAATGCCAAATCACTGAGTAATTAGAACACTAACCCGTCGGGTCATAATCATAAGTATGGCAAGCCCTACATTGTCTAAACATACATCACGACGAAACGAATGCACAGAAAGGTAGTGTTCTTGATGCCAAGGTAAGGTACAAGGGCCTTTGAGAGACGTGGGCCAGAACTTCCGAGAAGCTACTGATTCATATAGGACTACAGGGCCTCCAGGGAACTTGGCTGTTGCTTCAAGGATGCCACGACCACATGAGCTGGCTGCTGTGATGCCAGGTGTTTTCACAAAGACATGACATGGAACTGTATCTGGACATTGATGAGGTCCGGTCAGAGGCTTGCAAGATTTACAGTCACCGACGCTGGAGCCTAAGGACTCGTTTTCGTGCTAGATGATCCGGAAGTGAACTTGTGTGTTGAGATGTGGGATAGAACTGCGCAAGGTATAGCTATGGGTTATGAGCTTTCATTTCTTCCGTATGTAATATACAGAACACCTGGAAATATATCGTACCCCGACAAAGATCAAGTGCGCCATTTTATACGATATGAGATATGTAGGTTTGACGGGTATGTAGGTCGAATGGTCACAATACAATCACAGTCCCAGAGCTTTGTCGCAATACCGTCTTGACGGAATCTCGGCCGCATGGATTTTGATCGAGAAGGGAGAAGGAGAGCTTTAGAAGCTTCAGCTTCAGTCAAATATGAGGCATTGGCACTACTCACCAAGAAACTCGCAAGTTTGCTCCAGTTACGTCCAAGACACGTCCAACCGCAACCCCTCAACCGGTCCCTTGAATTCGACATATGCAGTCGGCTGTTGGTTCTGCAGATGGCTTTGGGGTCGAATGTTGGGCAGACACGCCAGAATCGTTGGATCTTCAGCTGACTTTGAGGGCTGGTGTTTTGTGACGCTGACAACTAGTCATATTTCCCGAATCTTTGGACGCCCAAGACGAAAGCTAGAATTGCTGGGCTCTCGGGCCCATTCGAAACACAGAAGTAGAAGGAAGGACGTTTGCACTGTGGTGGACGCTGTGGGAAGAGACAGACGTGGCGTCCAAATTGAGATTTCGAAATGTTCCTCAATCGAAGTTGAAATGATTCAGATTTCTGTGGCTTGGAAGCACTGCAATTTCATGATAGAGTGTAGACAATTTGAGTGGAGTAGGTATGGAATGAGCAATTTCTTGTTGGTCTATAAAATAGGGAGAGAACTTGCCAATGCCATGGCACTGGGCAGGTTGGGAGGCTATTGCGTCGTGCTGTACAAGTTTGAGTTGTTACAGTGATTTCATGCCGCGTAATAGATTTCTTCTCCTTGAGAATGACGTTTCGTGTTACCTCAAACGGAAGGTGGCCTGTTGGAGAGGCAGCAAAGTTGTCTTTCCACCGAAATTCGAGCAGTTTGGAGGCTTGGGAAACTCTACTTATGGACATTCACAGACATGACTCATTTGCAGACTGAGATCTCATAATTACATTTGTAAAATCGGCTGTATAAGTACAGTATAAGCAAGTGGAAGAATGCGTCATCATGATCAGCTCGAAATCACGATACATACTTAGCTTCTATAAGGATGTAGATAGTACAAATTCACATCCAACTACCCTCCAGCTGGAATTGCCTGAAAACTTCGGCTTCGCGGGCCTGAATGTCCTTTCTGGCTTCAACGAGGTTCTCAATCCCAACTTCCAGAGACTGCAGATGCTCCTCTACCGTAAACTTCTCCCTCAGTAACTCTGGAGCCCTTAACCTGAGCCTCAGCTGTTCCATCTTCGACTGCATATTCTTAAGCATGTACAAAGCCCCTTCGACACGCGACAACGCCCTCTCTCTATAAACATCAATGTTGCTCAACAACACAATGCTATCATCGAAGCTTGTTGACCGACGTTGATCTCCACGCAGACGTGTCCAGAGGGAAGAAAGGATATTGTTCTCAGCTTGGGATCGAGAATGCAGAAGCTCGGCATTGTCACGTCTGACCAATTCCTGGACAGTCTTGAGGGAATTTGCCATGTTCGTGAGGGGAATGATGTGTTTTTGGACGTCGAGGATGAGGGCTTTGATAAACTCGGACATGTAATCCATTGACAATGCAAAGCTGTCGAGTAATGCGGCATCTTCTTGGTGGTCGTGGAACCATACCAGACATTGAACAGCACGCTGGAAGGAGCCCTTGCGTTTGATCCCTCTTAGGAAGCGGAGGTTACGTGCATTGAAGTCGAGAAGTCTGGCAAAGGGAACATCGTCAGGCAAAGTTAAGGAAACTAAGAGCAGACGCAACTGTTCAACCACCATGATCACTTTGGCATCAAACTCGATGAGGCTATCGCAGTGTTCTACCAAAGGCTTAAGCCCGTTTAAGCTTTAAGCCTTAAATACCCTTAAATTTAAGGCTTAAAATTTTCCGAGTGAGATCTTTAAGCCTTAAGCTGACTTAAGGTCCAGAGTAACAATAGTCAAGCGAATTACGAGCAAGAATGATAGTCTAGCGAGTTGCGAGCGAGGCCAAGGTAGACAGACTGGAAAAGTAGAAGAATCGTACCATAAGTTCCTGAAGTTACTAGGTATTTGAGTCCATCATGAAGCTACCTACTCCATGGCTACTGCCAAAAATCCTCTCTGGGCCTATTTTCACGAAGGACCACTGCAAAACTCTGTTCATCACATAGCCTGGTGTAAAGCCTGTGTTTCCCATCATGAAGAAGAGGATGCCGCTGGAAAGCTGGCGCATAGAAATGGCCAAATGGATTGCAGAGGCAAGAGAGGCAGAGCGGCAGGAAAATATAGATGAATTGAACTTGGACATTGATTCTGATCATTTGACTAGCCTACCACGACTGCAAGCTGTGCTCGAGTCCATGCCAAGATGCACAAAACCCGCTTCAATGAAGCTCAAGTCATTATTTGGTGGTTTACCACATCCGGCACGTCTCCCTCGGACCGTGATTGATGAGGAAGCCGCGCTTATGGAGGCTCTCGCAGATGCTGAGGAGGATGAACGGCTTGATGACGGTGCTATAGAGATAGATACAGACGAAGAATATGTAGGCTAGAGTACAATAATATCTCCTTAATTCCTTTTTTTTTCGAGACTTTAAACCTTAAAAAAAATCACTTAAATTTAACCCTTTAAGTGCCTTAAGCCTTAAAGATTTCAAAATGTCAATTTAAGGCCTTAAAGTAGAACACTGGGCTATCGGAGGTAGAGGAAGCGGTGGACGACAACGTTTTTAGTTCGTGGGCTAAGGGGTAAAACTGTTCAACCTCATGAAAAGGTAAACGTGAAAGACGATACACACCTAGCTGATCATGACCAGGGAGATCGCTATAGAAAACCAGTAACGCCAACTCCGAGGTAGCCATCTCCGTCTTCTTCAAATCCGCTGATAGATACGAGACCCCAGAAGAGCTCATGAGACTTGTTATCGTGGAGTTCTGAATACTCATGAGCCCACAATAATCAACGAATCGAAGGTCTGAGGACGAGTTTGTAGAAATGAAAGGAAAAAAAATTCCAATGGCCAGCACGCCAATGAATGCGAAACTAGTAATGGGAAAAGCAATTCGACGCGACATGACGAAAGCAGTCCCAATTGCCTGAACAAAGAGTTGTAACGCGCTCATAGTAAAACAGAGGAAGACCAGACAGGACACGACGAAGGCAATCCTGATTGACTGAATGGTCATTTGTAATGCGTCGCCGGTAGCGGAGAGGACACGGTGAATGAGAGGGTCGTCAGTGACAGGATTTTCAGTAGGGGATGAAGATGAAAGGAAATCGATGGACGACAAAGAAGCAGCCGGGGTGCTTGATGTTGATGCCTCAATAAGTTCTACGGGCTCCAGATCGTCGGAAATATCTGAGGAAGTGTCAGAAGCAGGAGATGATGGGGGTGGTATGAACGATTTTTTGAGCAAGACGTAGGATGGAGGACCTTGATTGGGTGTGAGGGTTACCATGTTTCACTGAAGGAAAGGTCAGCAAGATAATATTTTCTCTGATTGTTTGAGGGGCACCTTTCGAGGATGAAATGAATGTTTAAACCAAGATACTTGGAGAACCAGCAAGAGAAGAGCTTTTAATAGTGGTCCTTTCTTTGTTCTCCGAGCTGACCAAGAGTTGACGTTGACAAGGGTTCTGTGACAGGCTCAGGCAATTGGGGCCTCCCATGAGGCACGATTCAGAATGAGCATGAAACGAGGTGATTGAGATGAGATGACGTTTTACGAGTCTTTCTAGCGTTAAGAGAATCCTGGGAATAAAGTCGGCTGATTCAGCAGAAGCTAGTGCCGCCTCTTAACAAATTAGACTGACAGTACAAGCACTCCAGAAATTGAAAGGCTGAGGTACGTTACCAAGCAAAGAAAGAGGACTCTATGAGATTACCATTGCTAGTCTCAAGGCTTTGTATAATCTCCTCTCTGAAAACAACAGGCCCAAACTCACGCTCCTCAGTCACCAAAATCGGCAACTGTTCCTTCTTCATCACTGACACTGACTTCAGGCAATATAGAGCATTGCCGATGAGGGAGAGGGCTTGCTGAACGGAGTCGTCAATGTTGTCTAGGAGCACGCTGTTCCCGTCCAATCCTTCTGGCTGAAGCCTGTTTACACCTAGAATGGCGAAGTGAGGACTTGTTGTTGAGTCCGAGATAAGTCGCTGTGATACTGCTGGATGATGTCGCGTGTCGTGCGAGAGTCCATATTCAGGAGCTGAGAACAAAGGACTTCGAGGCCTGGAGTTCGGGTCATATTCTGCCACATATTGGAGGAAACCCTGATGTTCGCCGTTTCTGAGATGGTATATAGCCTGTTGGTTGACGGACAAGGACCTGGGAGTGTCATGAGTATTACAGACGTTTTGCAAAGACCTACGCTTCGATGACGGCGACTGTGCTGGCATCATGTTGAGACAAAGGTTGTACAGCAGAAATGTCCTGATAGCCTGAATCGCCTCCAAAATATCAGGGAGCAATGCGAGGACAGGCTGGATCACCTCCTATCCTCTCCTTCAATATGGATCGTAAATCCCAGACAAGCAGAGCAACTCTTCGAATCCCGTGGACCTGGGGAACCGTAACCCCATCCAGCCAAAGGTTGACCTTCCTAGTATGTAGTGAGCTAGTCTACAAGTATGCTGCGACTTTAGCTCCGGTGACAAGCTCTGAAGTCATAAGCTCAGCGGGCTTGAGGATAGCTAAGCGAGCCATTGTCTCCTTCGGACAAAAAGCCTTCGCTTCACATAGACTCCGAGGAACACAAGAAGCCAAGCATATAGGGACGAGATGAGGACCTGGTACAGTTAGGTAGACATGGTTATATAGTCGGACAGTAGAGTGTACCGATCATAAGAGCTGAGCTGGACAGGGTGATAGCGACGGATACGGGTAGACAGACAGGCTGCAGGTAGGCATTTCTATTGCCTGACGTTAACGCTTAGAACAGACCGTTGTGCTTGGGCCAAAGCGTAAGTGGGTCCAAGCAAAGTTGTGATGCACATGGAAGCTGGTTTGCAAGCGTCAACAAAGTTCCCACCTTATTCACTCCTCTCTTCTCCTCGTCGAGCTCATCAGTACCCATGGCTATTGCGAACACTCATCTGGTTTATTGTAGACGGAATAGAGCATATCAACATTGCTACGAGTACACATGACGATTCAAGCCATCTTCGGACCGAGCCGATTGATAGCTCAAGAAGACAATAAGAGCGGCCAAATTTGTCTCTGACCGACATTTCTTTTGTTTTTTTGTCTAATGCGTACCCGAGTCGCTCTTAAATTCCCTCCACCACCATCCTACTCATTTTCTCCCGCTTTGTACCTCCTCAGAGGTGGTAAACTCTCCCTGCTTTGCAAACTTCTCTAGCTCCACACGCTAACAAGATAAGGCTTCGGGTCATACGGGTATCTTTCGCATTTGGTATGTTCCTCATGTGTTCATGCGTCTCTTATGGCACTAACCAGATGGCTCTGTCAGCCTACTCGAAGGAGGATTCTAATCCGGCAATATGATCACTGCACAGCTAGTAGGTCTCTTCTCTACCACCATGAAGCCTCTAACTCCCGCGATTCGTATTGCACAGGGCAGTCCAGGGGTTGCAGTCCTCGACGGTCCGATTGCTCATGATGTATGTGACATTCCCCGCCTTCGAGGTGATGTCCTGATCTCCTGGTATAGAACTACAAGAGAGCAGTCTATCGCGCTCCTCCTCTACGCTTTATTGTCACCATGCTATCACCCGCTAAACAAGGTCTGTACAAACCCAAGTGTATCACTGTACAATGTCTAACCTGCACCTATAGGCTCAGGTTATGCATTTGGTATGAGAATCACGCCCGTTGGACACGATCGCTCCTCGAGGCTTTCCTTGTCCTCAAATAGTTCTCGCGGGACTGGCAGCTCTGGCGGGTCGTCTGGTCGGTCAAATGTCGAATACGACATTTGGAGGAAATGGGAGGACTGTCTATGGTTTCAGGACACATTGGAGCTCGAATACTCACGTATGGCGCGAATGAAACGCCAGCGTCTGCTCCACGGAAAGGGTGTGAAGAAGGATGGTTTCTATATGCAGGACAAGGCATCATCATGGGAATCCCTCCCTCCTGGTCCCGATCCCAATTCGGTTGCGCAAAATCTTCACGACCTCGTTCCAAAATTAACCAAGAAGGGTACACTTTTCCGTGCAAGCCAGGCCACGATAGAACAACGGCAAAAGGAGCTCACTGCCTTTGTCGCAGAGCTCTTCAAGGATAATGTACCCGCCCTTATGGAGGAGTTACGACAAGACCGTATCGTCACGGACTTTTTCGGTTATTGGAGACGAGACTACGATTTAGACATGAAGAACTCACCACCCAATGGAAGACCCGACAAGCCACGTTCGTCCATCTCCAGCAGCGTCTTTTCCTCCTACTTTTCCTCTTCCAACGTCAATGTCGACTCCGATGCCAAATCTACCACTTCATCCACTTCGCCTCCCGCATCTCCAAAATCTCCCAGAGTCTCGGTCACTACTGAGGCTTTCCGATACGCCAGAGCTCATAAACAGAAGCAAAAGGCGAAAGAGAGTGGTTCACCGACTTCTCTTCGTCACCGTGTCACTTCGAGCATGTCTACGTCCTCTACATCGTCTGGTTCGTCTTCGTCTTCCCGAAATTCGACCAGTTCCATGACTTCGGTATCGACATCCACTTCTACTATCGAGGAGACGCCCACGCCTAGTCCTCGAGTGGTACCAGCTACGCAGCGATTCCTCAATTCGCTCGCCGAAGCTGGTACACCATCCCACTCGGATTCAGAAGGCGTCGTGTCCAATGGTCTGAGTAAGAGACCAAGGAAACGTTCCTCCAAGGAAACACTCTACCGTCGCAGTGCAAGGATCTTCACCTCTCCTCCTAGTATATACGAGGATGACGCTCTCAGAACTCCCACTGCAGCACACCATCGCGCTTACCGAGACTCATGGCAAACAACCGCTTCAACATCTACCTATCTGGAAGGACTCAACGTAACGATTCCAACCTCACCGGCTCATATTCACCACAAATCCAGGCTATCTATCGGTAGTATCGCGACGTTTATGACCGACAGTTCTGCAGACGCTGTTATCCCTCGGCCAGATGTACGACCTGTGATGCCGAGGCATAAGCTGTTGTCTTTGGGCAACCGAAAGAGCCGACCAGTATCTATATACACGGTTACAGACGAGGGATCCTGGTCCGATGGGGACGAGGATATGTTAGATGCCTATTTGTTTGGTGAGTCCTCCTCCTTATCTTACTCCTAATTTTAAACTTTACTCATTTATACAACTATTTTGCCCTCTCTCCTCCATGTATCATTTGAAAATAGACCAATTCCCAATGCCAGCCCATCTTTTCCCACCCCGAGAAGATGATGAGAACGAAGTCTCAACAATAGGAGGCAGCGACAGCAAATCAGTGGGATCCGGGACTACTGAGAGCCGTCCTGATACGCCTCTCGGCCGTCGAACATCTGTTTCCAGTGCCACTACTGTGTCAGAGGAACAGGAACAGGTAGTCGAAAGACAAGGCGATCCACCGGCCATCCCTCCGATGTCGCCAGTTTCTCCACTTATGCCGCCATCTCCAACATTCTCAGATGCATCAACTGCATTTTCTTTCGCAGCTAGTGAAGCCTCCTCGGCCTCCTCGGTCGTGTCCTCCCCATCGGCTCTTAGCACCAACATCACGATCAAAGCAGCACATAACAAATCCATCATTCTCCTCCGCGTCCCTCGTAGCACCGAATTCAGCGTAATCCGACAAAAAGTCCAAGACAAGTTCATCACTCAAGAAAAGATTCCCTTATCAGAATCTTTCACGATGGCATATGTATCGACGGTACCCGTACCCGTCCTTGAGGATCTCCCAAAGGATGTAGGTGACGATGAAGGAGAACAAGGACAAGATAATCGTGGAAGGTCCGATTCGGTGTCCAGTATGAGTGGCATTCAGATGTCTTTGGTGACGCGCCAGGAGGATTGGGAGGTGGCGTTGGCTTCGGCGGCGGAGTCGCGTAAAATTACGCTCAGGATATTGGATACGATCTCGTGAAGAGGTTTTTCAACGACCTTATCCTCTCTTTTTCCCTCTGTTTTTCTCTCTTCGTTTTTCTCTCTTTATCGATTCCTTGCAGCATACACCTCAATCATTTCTTCGACCTTCTGGGTGTATTGCTCCTTTGTTTTTGTTCACCGACACTTCTGGTCTGTATCGTCTCCTTCGTGTTTCTCTGTACATTCTTCAGTTACAGCATCTCTCTCCTCTGTTCTCTTCTTCGTTTCACTGACTCTTCATGGTTTGACGCCTCTGACATTTTAGAAGCTACGGTATCGTTATGACTGACTGACTGACTGACGATTTCTTATACTTTCGATGTCGATTTCGGTTTCCCTAGGCATAAGGCCAAAGGATTTGTAGCAATTACTTACTGATGACTCTGAATGTACTACATACGGTACGGTACGACTTACAAAATTATATTCGCATGATTATGAAAAAACTGAGTATATGACTGGATGGTGCATTGGGAAGATAGGGAACTAGAACGCTTTCTGCCCGTCCTATCTAGCAATAGGTTTCATGAGATCCTTTATCATGCTGATACCTCTAGCTCGGTCTGTCATGACTCCGAGCCGCACTCGACTAATGGCACGCCGCACAACTCCTCTCTCGCCGGTGCGTTCCCATTGCCATGGTGCAACGATGTACAACTGCGTACTCGAAGAGGACACCCTCTTCATAGAGCGGTGTAATCTCCAATCTACAGTCTTCGAGTAGCAAAGACCTTGGGCTGGTCCGTTAGCCAGAGGCACAGTACTGTGATGCCCCCCTAATCCTTGAAATCGTTAGAAACCAGTAGTACATATCCGGTTCCGCCTGAAGCACTCTAATGCCTTTAGGGTATGTATCAAGCCTGACTTGAATCTCTGTCTAGTGCGTGAGGTGGATGCAACCTTCACTGCGTTTCCTGCGAGGTGTACTTGGTGGGGTATCAGGCTTTGACACCTAAATGTCAGCTGTGTCAGACTTTGAGAGAGTATCAGGCGCTGTGTAGTTCAATGTCGATACTCAGAACCAGGTATCAGCTTCTCGTACGGGGTGTACAATGAGTATCTGCACTCCCTTTCGCAAACCGCATGGAAGAGTACTTGAATGATCATTCGAACAAAATGGTCCAGTATATCATATATGAACTACACATATCATCGTGGTGGATGAAAAGAACGAAACATGGAAGTAGCATCCGCATTGACCCATGACATCAAGTAAAGTGAAGTAGACTCCTCATCCTCCTACGCCCCGACAGCAGTAGCTGTAGGAGATGCGACCTGTTGTGATTGCGATTGCGTTATCATGATCACCGGAGGAGCACCTGAAGGTAAAGGTATCCTTGTCCAGTCTGGTAATATGTTCCTCGGTGTATGTTGCTGCAAATCGTGTCCGTGTCCACCAGGTTTGGAAGGTGACAAATCCATATCCATATCATCATCATCTCGATGAGGATCGGCTTCGTCCCATTTTTCTCGACTCACTTCTACGCCTCCTGTTTTCAGTGCTCTATTGATAAAAAAAGACTCAGTTTGCATCGGACATGTTTTAAGAGAAGGAAAGAAAAAACCCACCCAGCCAACGATCCACCCACCCAAGCCATACACGCAGGACTAAACGCCGGTGCTTTTCCCGAATTTGCTTTTGCTCGATCTGACAAGGGCGGTTCGGGTGAGGGATTATTTATTACAGCGAAATACGGAATGAGTTGTCGGAGAGTTGCGTATCGGTCGTACTGCGGAGGTGAGGATTTTTCATGTCCATGTTGGACTGTGTTATATGGTTTTGGTGGACGAGTAGGAGGTGGAGGAGGTTGTATTGCTCTGATGATTTCGGAATAGAGACGTGGGATGAAGCCTGGCAGCATGGATGTGCCACCTGAGATGAGGATGGTGGATGCGAGGGTTTTGCGGAGGTCGACTGGGACCTGGTATTATAGAGTGTTAGAGGGTATTGAGGAAAACTTGAGCGACAGTGACGTCAACACATACCTTGAGAAGAGTATCCAAAATAATTTCAGCAATGCTGCTTTCATCGACATCACCTCCTTCAAATAACACCTCTGCTGTGCGTTCGCGTATCCATCCTGGTATAATGAGAGTACCATTTCCCAAACCAGCCGAAGAGGCCGGAGGCGTCACGGACATTTTCAGATCGGTCGCTGTCGAATGTCGTTTGTACATGCTTGCTAACGCCTGTAGCTGGTTTTCACCACTACCTCCTCCTCCTCCTCCTCCTCCTCTTCGTGGATCATCTGGTGCCCGTGGATGCGATATCACGGAGAATTCGGAGGAATCTTGAACTGAAGATTGGACAGAAGACATTACACTGTCATGACCAGCGTAAGAGTAATCCGATTCCGAAGGTGTAGCATCGCTACTTGGAGGAAAATCCATATCGGTAGATTGATCATCGAATCCAGGTGTATTCTCTCTTGCGTCTAGAATGGTGGACAGAGCCTCTCCGACGAAACAACATCGAGTTTTGACTTCTTCTATAACTGCATCGGTGAGGATTTCTGGTGGCACACGGACAGAGCGGCTGGCGGCTGGTAGACTGCCTGAAGGACCTGGGGATGTCGGTGGAAGGTATGTGCCAAAAAAGATAAGTAGGTTGCGAAGATGTGAGGAGAAACGGGAGCCAGCGAGTGGGGTTGTACGGATTTGAGGGAATAGGGGACGAGCAGCGAAAATCTGACGTTGTCTGTCAGCTCTGCAGCAGAGTCAAGCAGTCAAGAAGGGATCGTACAGGAAGAGTGACTGATTCCAGATGTCCGCAATCTAGGACCAGGCCCGTTATTCGACCAACGGCAAATAAGGACAGCAAATGGCTGGAGGCGAAAGAGACGGAAGGTACCTGCACTCTCACATTAGAACATCGCGCAGAGCAACCAAAAAAGTGACTGACTTGTAAATTCTCGAATAATATCCGTGCAATCATCTCCTTGATGTGGAGCGGCAACAAAGGATGTTCTACTATGATGACTTTACGCGCCTTTGGATCTGTTAGAAGTGAGCTTCAGAACCCATGAGAGGGTATACTACAACTAGAAAGGACAACAGTAGAACTCACTCATGGAAGACAGACCGAAGACACCTTTCTACTTTGATCTCCAGCAAACGGTCCTCTTCAGCTCGCTCTGCCGCATCTGAAGCGCGACTGAGTCCCCATAACGGTTGGCCGTTCCTTCCGTCAGAGTAGAACACATCTCGAGGTTTGCCTTCGCCACTGAAACCAATCTTCCATATCCTAGAGCCAGGGTCTATGACCACTCTGTCTTCGACTCCGTATAGCGAGTGTCTGCGAGTTGTTGTGTAGTGTGGTGAAGAATGAATCGCCGAACTCTGTACTCTTGAGGTAGCTGGTGGTGTTGTAGGATTGAAAGTGGTCTTGGAACGCGGTGTGGTGGGAGTTCCGGACATTTGAGGTGGTGGAGGACGAGAGAGTGTGACACGGTTATTTCGCACTCTTCTCTTCTTGACCACCACCATGCTTTGTTCTTTCAGTCTACTCTCAAATGCTAGGTCACTTCTATCATCCTTGCTTTAGGCTAGAAGGGTGGTCTGACGTGTAATCGAGAATACAATCTTGCGGAGAGATGCTTGCAGGTAAGCCTGGAACCACTTTTAAGCAGCCGTTGGCACCAACTTTGAGCGAGGCGATTATGTAGACAAGCTTTACTAACATCCCGTTAAATCAAATTCCTGTCAACGTGTATTGAGTCTTGATTGATTCTGGGAGCAATTTACACTCGATACTGAACTAGAATTCTCACAAGAAATGGCTTGAAAGATCCATATAAAAGCCTGTGGAACCTTCTCTGATGAAACGAGATGCTTTCCCTGCTCGTTCCTCTCGCTTGTCTGGCGCTGTCCAGAGCCTCGCAGACACCTCTCAATGTCCCTAAGGACAAAGGTCCCGGTCTTGTATGCGTGAGTCCAAAGCATATAATGATGTCGAGACTGCCATTAATGCCTACGTTTACAGTGTACTTCCCTTTCCGAGACCCTTCCTAACCCGTCTATCGTTCACTTCCCCGGATCCAGCGAATATGAAGCCCAACAGAAACACTACTACATTCTTCAACAAACCGAGCTGAACCCCTCCTGCCGAATCTCTCCTACGACATCCTCTGAAGTCTCTCTAATCGTCAAAACCCTTACAAAGCATGATTGTCCTTTCGCTGTCCGCTCCGGAGGCCATATGAGTTGGACAGCTGCAAATTCTGCTGGAGGCGTCACGCTGGATCTTGGTCAGTTGAATGGGGTTGATGTCGACGAGGAAAAAGGCGTGGTTCGTCTTGGACCTGGTTCTACCTGGAAGAGAGTCTATACCGTAATGGAAGGATACAACGTTACCACTGCTGGTGCCCGAATGACAGACGTGGGTGTTGGCGGATTTCTCCTCGGAGGCAGGTCTTGCTCCTCATTCATATAAAGATTCCAGCTCTGACTTCTATCGTGATTGATAGGTGGAATCAGTTTACTCTCATTTCAACATGGTTTTGGTTCAGACAACGTCGCCAATTATGAAGTGGTTCTCGCAGACGGAAGCATAGTCAACGCGAACGCTACTTCTCACCCAGATCTCTTCTGGGCTCTCAAGCTCGGAAGTACAAACTATGGAATCGTCACGCGCTTTGATACGTTTACGTACCCGTTGAAAGATGTCTGGAGCGGTCTTCGCGTCTACCCTGTTACTTCACAGGAAACACCCCAGCTACTGGAGAACTGGGCCACATTTTCACGGAACGTAGCCTCTCTTAAGGATGAGCTACAATTCCTTGTCCTCGGAAGGCATAGACAAGACAATGTCGACGAGAGAATTGTTGTCTGGCACGGTTCACTCGACACCACTCCAACTCCTCCTCTTACACCGGCTGCCTCCACCCATGATACCACAAGAGCGACCACACTTCTCGGATTCCTTGAAGACTTAACTGGCTTTGATGAACAGAAGCGCACGAGATGGTCTACCTTTACTGTCAAGATTGACGCAGCGTTCCTCTGGGATACGTTCTCTCGTATGAAGGAGATCTTTGACGAATTGGAATACGTCTCAGGATTGCAATGGGATTTGTGTCTACAGCCTATCGCTCAAAGTTTCCTCACCGCCAGCTCGAAGACTGGAGGAAACCCTTTCCGAAAGGTCCTTATGGAATCAGAGGATGATTTGGCTAGTGAGTCACATTTAACGTCTTCCCTTCTCTTTCCTCTGCGGCTCTCGGCGTCCTGACGTTGTCCTTTCTACCCAGTTGTCGAGTTCATCATCTCCTGGAGAAACAAAGCCGATGACGAAGCCATGTACAATGCTATTCGCAAGCTGACTACTTGGGGTGAAGACACTGCTCGTCAACGAGGCATTTTCAACAGTTTTATATACCTGAATTATGCAAGTGATGAGCAGCCGGTGTATGCGCGCTCGGTGAACCGAGACGACCTCGCGAGAATGAGAAAGGTCAAGCTGACGTATGACTCGGAAGATGTGTTGGGTCGTTTGTGGAAGGGTGGATTCAAACTTCCCCATGATTCAAGCGATGAGCACTGGTATGCTGCACGCACGGAGCTGTAATATTTGAGGTAGTGATAGATATGAATAAGTAGCTCGAATAGATCCAATGTTTGACTATGAAACTATCCATACACGTCATGTCCATAAGTTGAGTTTTTGAGGATATCCCAGGCCTGAGAATAGCCCGAACCTTGGTTGAAAGACAGCTTTTCTGTGTCTCCAACTTTGTACTTCATCTTCCCGACGTATTCTGGTGGCACTGATAGCAAACGAATGACTGGGTGACCATCTTCCAAGTCAAAGCATACATGAGCAACATCTCCAGCTGGAAACCGACTTGTCAGTGTTGTTTTCCTCTATACAGCAGATAGCGACATACTCTTAACGTTGAATACGTCCGTGCCAAGGAGCTCTACAATCCGACTTCTCATGTACCCCCTCGTCATCTTTGTTTCATTCGCTACTGGATTATTATATCGAGTTACACCCAAGGTCATCGGAAACGGCTGTTTCAGAGCATACACGACATGATGAGGTGCAATGTGAAGTGAGAGCTGAGATGCCAACTTGCGACACAACCGCAGTACATTGCTCTGTATAGTTCCACTGTTGACCAGCTCCTTCCCCAACGCAAGACTTGTTTTGTTCAGTGCAAGTCTCCAATTTGAGATCTCCCAAGGAAAGCCGTTGCGTTTGAGCAGGTCAAAACCATCCTGAAATGTTTTTGGGTCGTTGGAAGGGCAGACGCGAAAGCGCATACCTCCAGCAAAGAGTGGTGCGTTTTGAGGGGAATGGTAGTAGAAGAAACCGCTTGTCTTCTCGGGAAACGGTAGGAAATTATCTGCGAAGTCATAATGGAAATAGACGTGCGCTGTTCTACGGTACCAAAGGTTGGCGGCTTTTTTACCAGAGAGGTCGAGATGATCATCGGAAGTGAGGCTATTGGGAGTTACTGAAGAAACTACAGCGTTCCTGGTACGATACTACGAACTTCAATTGTGGTCATGAGAATAGAAAGTTATAGAGAGTACACACTCTGACCGCCTGCGACGTGGAGAACTGCCTTCTTATAATCCAGCCTTGATCATGACCGCGCATTGCAGATATTGAGACACCTCTGACCATGATACGTAGGAAGAGACAAAGCCGAGAAAGTTCAACGCGTCACGTTTGCTCTTCTCATTGATCTGCTCGAAATAAACAGGAAGAATCGGCTCAAAACTCGTCAATGAAATTCTGAATACGCCTCAGAAAGTGTATCGGACAGTGGTTTGCCCATCTTGGTTCAAGCTTCTTCACGGCCAGCAAAAACCTTTTTGGATCTTTTGGATCATTCCTACTAGACATCATGATGGGGACCTGTGGTCGGGATACCAATACGTCTGGACGTGGTGTTCAAACGACCTAAACTTTGCGGTTCTTACGTTTCCTTTGGTCTTGGTTCGACCTAAACTTTGCGGTTCTTAGGTTCATTTCCTTTGGTCTTGTTTCTATAGACGACCTAAACTTTGCGGCCGGAGGAGAAATGGTGCCAAGGTTCTCTATATACGAACCTTCGTCTCACTGACTGATCCAAATCATGCACTTCTTGCTTTTCCCTGTGTTCACGGTTGCTCTATGCAGAGCTTCCCAGAGTCAGACGCCTCTAGGCGTTGTTGGAGACAACACCCCTGGTCATCTATGTGTAAGTCAAGACCAAAATACAATACGAAGCTGGTTACCAAGCCACTGCATTTACAGTGTACTGTCCTGTCCAAGTCCCTTCCTGAGCTCGCTCTCCACCTCCCCGGATCACTCGAGTACGACCGCCAGCAAGAAACGTACTATCTTCGCCAACAAACCGACCTGCTTCCATTCTGTCGAGTTTCACCAGCAACACCTTCCGAAGTTGCTCTGACCATAAAGACCCTGACAAAGCACGCATGCCATTTTTCTGTTCGCTCAGGCGGACACATGGGTTGTGTAGGTTCAAACACTGATGGTGGTGTCGTGTTGGACCTCGGCCGACTGGATGGCATCGACGTCGACAAAAGTAAGGGTTTAGTACGACTTGGTCCTGGTTCAACTGGAAAAGGGTATACACGGCGTTGGAGTCGTTCAATCTTACCACCGTTGGCGCTCGAATGCCTGAAGTAGGTATTGGTGGGTTTTTTCTTGGAGGTAAGCGGTCCTCCATGCGTAAAATCCATGGTCGTTGACACAACGGCTCTACAGGAGGTATCAGCCTGCTATCTTTCCAACACGGCTTTGGTTCAGACAATGTGGTGAACTACCAAGTCGTACTCGCGGATGGAAGTATCGTAGACGCCAACGCTACTTTCCATCCAGATCTGTTCTGGGCCCTGAAACTGGGTGGTACCAACTTTGGTATCGTTACTCGTTTTGACGTGTTGACGTATCCATTGAAGGACGTATGGAGTGGTATCCGCACCTATCCTATTACTGCCCATGAAACGCCACAGCTTCTTGATAATTGGATTTCATTTACGCAAGATTCAGCCTCAGTTAAAGAAGAACTGCAGGCGATTTGTCTCGGAAGGCACAATACTCACGAGAGAGCTATAGTCTGGCATGCTTCTCTCGACACGTCTCCAAGTGCCCCTCTCACCCTGGCTGCCTCTATCATCGATACAACGAAGACGACTACGCTGCTTGATGCAATCCATGATTTACAGTTCAACTTTGCTGATCACAAGCGTGTCAGATGGTTTACTTTTACTACCCGGCTTGATGCTTCGTTTCTTTGGGATGTCTTCTCTCGCGCAAAGGAGATCTATGACGAGCTGGAACATGTTTCAGGAATACATTGGGATGTTTTGATTCAGCCTATTACTAGGGGATTTAGTGCTGCGAGCTCAGAGACGGGCGAAAATCCTTTCCGAAATGTCTTGATGGAATCAGGAGACGATTTAGCTCGTAAGTTGTGCTACATGACATTTATGACCATGCTTTGCCTTTCTAATGAATATCATCTCACCAGTTGTTCTGCTTTCGGCCTATTGGGACCATAGAGCTGATGACGAGGCCATGTACGATGGTATGAGGAAGCTTGGTTCGTGGAGTGAAGACACTGCTCGTCAGCGGGGTATTCTCAACGATTTCATTTATCTTAATTACGCGAACGAGGAGCAGCCGGTGTATGCCCGTTCGGTGAACCGGGACGATCTCGCGAGAATGAGAAAGGTCAAGCAGACGTATGACTCGGAAGATGTGTTGGGTCGTTTGTGGAAGGGTGGATTCAAACTTCCCCATGACTCAAGCGATGAGCACTGGGGTTTTGAGTCTGCTGCACGTACGGAGCTGTGATGGTTGAGGTAGTGGTGGTATATATCAATAAGTAGGTCAAGCAGATCCCAATATTTGACTATGAGACTACCCGTACACGTCATGTCCATAAGTAGAGCTTTTGAGGATATCCCAGGCCTCCAAATTGCCCGAATCTCGATGGAAAGACAGCCTTGCTGCCTCCCCAACTTTGTACTTCATCTTCCCGACGTATTTCGGTGGTACTGATATTAAACGAATGACTGGGTGACCTTCTTCCAAGTCAAAGCATACATGGGCAGCTTCTCTATCTGGAGACCGACTTCTCAATGTTTTTGTCAGTCACAGAAAAAGAGTGACATACCATCAACTCCGAGTGTATCGTCTAAGAGCTCTACAACCCTGCTGCACATGCACGGCCTCATTAACTTTCTCTCATTAGCCACCACAGACCTAACTTGAGCTGCACCCAATGTCACTGGAAACGGCTGTTTCAGAGCGTACACCACATGATAAGGCGCAGCGCGAAGTGAGTGCTGAGATGCCAACTTGCGACACAGTGGAAGTGTCTCGGGTGAAATAGCTCCAGTTTTGACCAGCTCCTCCCCCAGCGGATGATATGTCTCGTTGAGTGCAATTGACCAATTTGATATCTCCCATGGAAATCCGTTGCGTTTGAGCAGGTCAGAACCATCCTGAAACGTCTTGAGGTCGTTGGAAGGGCAGACGCGGAAGCGCATACCTCCAGCGAAGAGTGGTGCGTTTTGAGGGGAATGGTAGTAGAAGAAACCGCTTGTCTTCTCGGGAAACGGTAGGTAGTATGGGGTTTTGAATGCTTGATAATGGCCGATCACCATCTTGGTCCCGTAGCAAAATCTGATGCTTTGTTTGCCTGAGAGGTCATGATATTTGGGAGTGCGACTACCGAAAGTCACTGAAGAAAAAGATCTTTGTGAAGGGCCCTAGTACATACAATCCTGCGGTCAATGGTGAACGTCAACATAAAATTGGAATGCATTAAGAAGACACACCCTCGCAGAGAACTTCCCGTTCATTAAGATATAATCCATGTGGGTGCGAACTATAGATATTGAGGATCCGGAAATTCTGAGCATGACAAGTAAGTATGTCCAATCCACAGAGGATGACGGGAGAGAACAAGTTGGAACGCGTCACGTTTCCCGACAATCTTGTCTTCCTCCCATGTAGAGAGATGCTTTTGCAGCTGTGGACATCTGTTTGGAGACTCTGGTACCTGCGCCTGCTTGAGGTCTCAGAAGCTGTTTTCTGCAAGAATGCTCTCAAGCAACAGCAACGGTTACTGTCAGCGTCGTGATTAGACCTCAGGAATGGTTTCGTTGCTGTCCCTCTCGCTGTTCCTCTCGTTTTCCTTGTTTCTGGAAGAGTTTTTGGGGCTTCCCAAACACATCTTGATATTTCTACGGGCAAAATTTTTTCCCAGAACTGCGTTAGTCAAGCGTGAACCGTTGGAACCTGCATTCTTAGTTGCTTACTGCATTTTTTTCATTATTCGCCCGAATCTGTGCAATCGCAAGAGTCAAAGCCCAACCTACCACAAACTGGTGGCATATTCCTTTTTTTCCTGGGTATATAGTACGTCTCTTTCACCACGATTCCTTCAACTGATCGTTTCCCAATCCTTCTCTCCCCATCTCTCTTTTCTTTCAAATAACTTGCATATGGCCGTACGTCTACCTTGTTCCCTGCCCATGCTGGCCTCGCTGACTGACTGGTTCGTCGTGTTTACTCTTCACTTGACAGTCGTGAATCTGCTACCGAATTGCCAGACCTGCATTTTAATGCAACGTCGATTTTTTCGCCTTCACCAACGACCCAAAATCAGATCCCGGTCACTACCAGTGCAAGGGTGCAACATTGGCACTTACACCGTCTTTGGCCCCTGACACTGACAAGTTTAACAACCGAAAACCGCCAATTCCATCGTCAAACTCAAAGGTTTAACAGCGACACTACTACGTTTTGCAGACGGTGCACGCTGGCAGATCTCGAGGCTTCCCAGATGACTGTATCAGGATCTTCCAGTACTTGACAAAGACAAAATCTCGCACGCATGGATTGATTAAACTTCTTTCTCTTCAAAAGACTTGGGTAGCATAGGTTGACCTATCACTCCAACTGTAATCCATTGCTTCAATTAGTACACAGTATCATTATGTCCGTCGGTGAGGCACGAAACCTCCTGCTTCTGCACGCTCCCTGCCAGACGCCGAGGACGCGAACAAAAATGTATTCCGAGAACACATCCTTTGGTGACCGTCGCGACCATGGTGTGTCCTACATTGATGTGCCCATGATCTTCTCTCGATCAGCCCATAATCCGTCCATAAGCTTCTCAAGACCAACATTGCCTCCTAATCGTTGTATAAGAGCTCGAGTCTGCTTGTCCAACTTGTCCAATACCTCCAAAGTGTAATCAAACGATTTCGTCTTATCCTTGAGGTAGGTGATCACGTGGGTCTTCAACGTGGGCGTTGTCGGGCGTTTTTGCAATACGCTTATGATTTGACGGTTGGACAAGTTGGCTTGGATACCGTGGATGATCGGAAATGAAAATTTGCCTTCTGTTAGGTCTTCTGCGAAGCCTTTGTTGCTGGAATACTGGCAAATTCGTGGTTAGTACCTGGTCGATGATAGATAATATCACACACCTCTGGGCTCTGTAGATTCATCAAATCGTCACGGATTTGAAAGTACACTCCGATGAGATTTACGAGCGGTACGAAATCCCTATAAGATGCCATCAATGAAAGCTATGTACCGAGTAGCAAATGTACTGACACATCGGTGTTGGTTGTTGCGCAGGCCATCATGAGTTTAACGCCAATCCTCAGTAATCCTCCAGTCTCTGGAAACAACCCAGTGAATAAGACCTCGCGAAAAAGGCGTATAAGGGCTCACTATTATTGACCATGCCAACATATTCCTCCTCAGTTGGACATTGAAGCGAGTCGCGCCATATGAGTTCTAGGCCTTGCCCTCGGTGAAGAGCGAGCAATTCAGCTGCAAGGATGAAAGATATCTCTAGGAATTTGTGCAAGGAAACACCGAACGAGGCCTACCATTGACAAGCGCGTCCAAGTCTCTCGCCGGGTTTCCCTCCGTACGCAGCTTTACCAACTCCTGAAACGCTAAGAAATACACGTAGTTGGCGGTATTGATGGTTTGGGGTACTCCGTAAATCTTGTGGACGACTGAGGGCATTGGGAGAGTTGTTAGTGGGGAAGTTGGGCTTTGGGGATGGGATGGTCGCACCTGGTCTACCACGGCGAAGCTGAGAAGCATCCTCGATGTCGTCAACCCTGTGAAATGTGTGAGACAAGAGACTTTGAATCAGGCAACTCGAGACGTACATCAAACTGGCTGAGTGAAGCATATTGACGATTCGAGTGATGACCTCTAGTTCAGCCTTCGGAACGTTCAGCCAAAGATTGAAGGCTTCGATGAGTCGTCCTCGCATATCTTTTCCCGGATTGCAAGTCAAGAACGTATATGGTTCCAGTATTGCCTGTAGAAATGATTGGGACCTTTGACCAAGTACAGAGCGGATTGACACCGACCACTTCATTCTCTGGAGTCCAGGGTACGTCTGCGGAGAGTCTTTCCAGCATATCATCATACAGAGACATGTCGAGAGTAGGTCTACTATGATGAGAACAGTTGTCAAAATCTCGAATGGGCGCGATAGGATGGAAACACTCACCAGAGAAAACTGCGTAGTTGTCCTTTTAAGAGTCCAGCGCAGCATATAACCACATTGATCGGCCAAAAAGGTACTATTTCTCCATAGACCGGGACAGAAGAGCTGTAGACTGATAAAGATAATGACCGTAAATGTGGACGAACCGCAGGCAAATCTTAGTTGCCAAATTGAGACGCGCTTTATTGTTCGCTTCTGTTCAGACCTCTCACTAGTTCTACTAGTAAGTACATGCCTATAACGTATGCGTAACTACTAGTTGGAGCTTATCCACTTTGACAAGAAACTACGCTGGAAATCTAGCGGGCACTTGAAACACCAGTGTGCAACTTGCGAGGGAAAATGATAAAAATGTAACGCGGCCGTTTCACCCAAGCAAAGTGTCAATCCTGCCCAATGCATCAGCCTACTAGAGGCGTACACTGGTTTATGAGGAGTCTAAGCCAACGAGTCGGGAGACTATTAGCACTAGTCTGCCAGGGCTTCAGGAATATCCGGACCCGTGAAGAAACCAGGACGCGGAGCTGAAAAGGACTTTTCATCTCCATACTCTTGCGCTCGTAGAGAAGGAGCTTGAACGAAAGAGCTGGTGAGCCAGTCAGCCAAGAAACTGACGCTTACTTGTCCTTGTACAATGCTCCAACGATATCCAGATCCAAATCCAAGGTCTTTTGCCAGACATCAGGCTTGACGCTCGAAAACGACGATTTCGATTCTCGTGGACTTGGGGTCGTACAATAGGGGTAGCTTGAACGAAAAGTTTTTTCAACACAATGCTGGAAAACATTCTGCGCCAGTCTCGAGTCTTGAAAAGATACGAGGCTTGAGGCAGGTTTTGAGAGCAGCTTGTAGCAAACCACGACTATTTGCAAGCCGCAAAACCGGACGATTAGGAGTCACCCTTATGGTGCGGCGTCGACACAAGACTCGCGACGAGGAAGAGTCGACGTTTCTCGCTGTCGATAGCTTGTCCAAAAACTTATCATGTTCTAAACTCGTCCCTCCATGGAGATTAACCATATCCAAGGTCAAGATATGGCTTAGACTGCAGCTGCTTGTAAATCGCTTGCAAACGCGAGACCAGAGCTCCGGCATGCTGGATGGCATCTTTCGGGAAAGCGAAGAGTATCGATGTCCATCTTTATAGACTTGTAGGATCTCCGGGTACACTGGGAGCCTTGTGTCGAATGAATGACACTAACAGAACAGCACGGCAGGGCTTCTGAAGATTGGTTGTTTCTCTGCCCTTAAAGGGCTACCGGGGTTCAGATAGCTTGCTGATTTCGGCATCCCGATTTCGTTTACGGCGATCTACGGCTCGGATTCGATACAAGGGACGAGAGAACGCTTGACCGAAACTGTTGATTTGTTGGAAGGTAGTTCCTTCGAGTACGAATTCTTCACGCCATGAATAGAACGTGGTTATTCCTACAGGGTAGTTTTAGCATGCTGTAAATCCTGCGAGGAGAAAGACTCAGAACTGAGATCAACTGGTGCTTGAGGTGAGATCGATGATGGTCACGGCATAAGCCGCGCATAACGCTGCTCTTCCTCAATATCTATCAACTTCAGGCACTGTCGCGACCACGAAGAAATCAAGAATCTGACAGAGAACAGCACTAGTCTTGCTCTAGGAACCGTGAAAGGATATATGCATACTTATCTGCAGTTTCTCGGGTATATCATTGCTTTCGTGCACAGACCCTTTCTCTTTGCTAGACACTTTTGTTACAAGTCCCACTTCCCCAACAAATTGGCCCCATTCTTGGTTAACGCTTTCCCTAGTCCAATAGAGCACGTTTGGCTCAGCGACAATCACCTCGGCCTTCATGTTCGCATCCAAGCTCGCGTTGATAACTATGAGAGCAAACTTTTTATGGCTGTCATCTCCCAACGATCTGCCAGCGTCTTACGATTCAGGCGTCCCGCGAGATTTTGAAGAAAAGCAGCTGAAATGACACTTCACTGCGCCCATGAACGGCATCTTCCTCTGCCTTCATTTGGGAATTACTAGTAGGATATTGGTAGGATCCGAGAGCGTTTTTTTTTTCACTTCTGATGTCCGACGCTGGAGGCTGGAAGGGAGGGTTCAGTGTGTGAAGCAAGGTATGCTTGTCTTCCACTCAGTCTTCTTCTATGGATAGTCTGACACTGGTCTGACATGTAATGACCAGTATTTGCTTGTAATCGTTCTGGGCACTCCGATTATTTCCTCAACGCCATGCGAAGATCTCGCGAACGAAAAGCAGTCTTGCGAAGATTTCCACTACGCAGGAAGCTGCGGCAGTACCGATAGGCGATGGAGGTGAATTTCTGTCAGCATGGTGGGGTGGCATAGTCAACTTCAACATCGTTCTGGGAATGATGGTGCATGTATCTCGGTTTTGCAAATTGAACTAGTACAGCAGGAGTGTATAAAGACGACCTCCAGAAGCCCAGTCCATCCATCACCTGCTCATCCCTTCCAGCTGAAATCCTCGTTCATCCCACCTCCTTCGCTGTTTACGCGCTCCAAGAATTCACTATGGCGCAAATGAGTTTATGGTTCTGTTGGCTGTTCCAGATCACTAATTGGATCCTCAGCTGCAGTTTGCCCCTCCCTCAGTTCCCCCTTTGTCCAACAATACCGTGTTGTCGCTGAGGCCAATGGCAAAGTCCCGATGCCCCGTAATACCTGGTACTATCCACCCGACATTGCCCAAGATCTGCAAGGCGTTGGACTCACAGACGAGCAGAGAGCTAAAGTCTTGGCCTGCTCATGGGAGGCCATCCGTTGCATAATCCCGCAGTACACTAGTTGGGACCGTTATATGGCCACCCTGCGGCTCTTCATTGTATCCTATGTTGTCGAGTTTCGTGGAGACCTCGTAATACCTCCAGTTGATAGCTGAATAGACGTCAGCGTCAACTGCAGGCTCAGTATATGACAGTAAAACCAATCATACCGATATGCACCAATCCTCGCCCTTAGACCCATCTCCAAACTTGTACGCCTTTTCAGTCCTGGACCGTTTGCCTTTGGGTGAGACAGTGATGTAGTGATAGTAATGGGGCATCAGGAAATTGAAGATCTCGATACTACCCCCTTCGCAGCGAACAGTAGCCTTGAGTTTAGGAAACGAGGAATCATTCCAAAAATCTTTGGTTCATTGAGGTCAGAGAACAGTTCGCCTAGTATGTCATTTTCAATATCAATTGTCGCCGTACAATTCTTGTCGATTTGTTTGTGCTCTGTGGCAGAAGAGTACGGTTCAGCAGAAGCGGTGAGGACGGATTTAGGCTTGTTAGGGGATGCCAGGTAGTTGAGTACGTTGACCGTGTAAGCTGTATGATGGTCACTGAGTTCAAGAACAATCTAGTAATGAAAGGACGACTTACAGCCAGGATCCATCATACTACCACCTCCGAGTTCATACTTCCATCGTATATCATCAGGTTTGGAAGTGCCTTCAGGAGCTGATAGGGCTGCAGTGATGGTTTTAGTAGGTCCAAGTTCCTTGCTATCCAAAATGGCCTTAACTCGTTGTATGGAAGGGAATCTATTGATTGTGAGTGACAGTATACAACGCAGTACAAGTGCTAGTCACTAACCGATAATAAGAAGCCTCCAAGACGACGAGACCTTTCTTTTCGGCAAGAGTAAAAATCTGACGAGCCTCGTCCTCAGTGTTCGCAGCAGGCTTCTCCAGTAGAACGTGTTTGCCACCCTTGAGTGCTTTCATTGTCCATTCGAAATGCAGGCCGTTAGGGAGTGGGTTATAGATCACGTCGACTTCGGGATCGTTGATCATATCTGAAAACGAGTCAGCCTAGGCTTGCAACAGTTGATATGCATTGATGCCTTACCTTGATATCCAATGGCACCACCATAAGCTTTCTGTCCGAGCAAACTCTTCCGCCCGAGTTTTGTCTTGAGCAGCAACCGCATACAGTACCGCGTCAGGATGAGATTTGGCAGGGATAACGAGGGCTCCTGGGACGATATTCGCAGCATCAAGACATCCAAACTTCAACGCAGTCTTCTCCTTTGGCTGTACAGCACTTGAAGGAGGATTCGCAATCTAAGAAGAAACTGAATGAGCTTGTGTATGTCTATGAAGTGGACTGTGACGCACCTTCTGTACACGAGAGATGAAGGCTAGCATGTCCAAAGATGTTGAAGAGAGAACAGTGTCCGAAAACTTAAGTATGGCATTCTTGTATAGGACTTGTAGGCGTCTCCTGTGGTCTATACGTAACTGAAATTGAAGGTGTTCCGAGCGATCCGCCTATCCCGCCTATCCGAGTTGCGGTGCACCTGTAAGGCTTCGTTCATAGCGTAACTACGACCCAGCTCGGCACAATGAATAATAATCTGACCTACCTATCGTACAGTACATCTTGAATGCGCTTCCGGACGAGCCTACAGCACGGCAGCGGTCTCTGAAGTCATAAAGATCGCTTTTCTTCTTCCGCAGCTTGCTAATCTCTACATTACAGAGGTCAAGCTCTCGATTGGTACAGAATCAAAGACTGTACATGGGAGAACTAAATGGAAAGGAAGACTTTTTCAGGAAGTGGTGACGTTGCCACGGGTTCCACGTTGGTCAAGGGGTGGAAAGTTGTTGAATAGGGAGGAAGAGACATGATTTGCAAGGATGGTGCCACTGCTTTGGTTACGGTCAAAGCTGACCCGCGTCTCAAATTCTTGTTCGAGACTACCAGCTTCTCTGTTGGCCTTTCTCGAGAAGGTTCACAATCTCCAGCAAAATGACACCCTGGCACTCTCGGCTTCGGATATTATACTCAACAGAGCCTTTCAATAGTGTATAAATCCAACGGGCCTGCAAAAGTACTTGGGTTTTTAAAGCATTCTAAGCCCACCATTGGCTGGCTGCTGAAATTGAAAGTTGGTGAGTTATGTATATTGATATTCTCGCTCAAAAGGTTGAGCTTTACATTCAGTCACCTACAGGTGCGACTTCAAGTCCAAGAGAAGTCTGTCATTGAAATTCGGTCTGTGAGCAGGCTACTATCACCATTTCTGGCCCTCAACCGCAGGCAAAGTGCTCAAAGCAGCTCACATCTCTATGGGCATTGTGTGGTAGAGCGTCTGAGAAGAGAAACGCGTGTTTGGGGATGTGAGTGGTTTTTGTCTAGACATGAACGCTGGAATCTTATTCTCGTCTGTGTTTGACCAAGTCCTGCAGGCTACATACAATTCGGATAATATCAATCGTTATACATCCCTAGAGTCCGCATCAAGTCATGTCTTGGCGTAAAATCAGTCCATGATGTGATAAAGAACATTTCCAATCCCATACCCTCCTCCAATCCTACACGATCCTACGAAACGTGCGCGAGTCGAGATTTGCATCATCTTCCATGGTTTCTCATCGACTATTGTAGGTACCTGCTGATATTCTCTCGTAACCTCGGGGAGCATACGACCTAGGCTTTGGACCCGGTGCAGGTTGCGTCGTTATGGTTATTCGCTCTGAATGGAGCTCTGGAGAGGAACCCTGTGAAGGCATAATTGGCACAAACCCCGGTGCTTCAAAGGGCAACAGGTCAACCGAATACTGTCTTGTTGTGTCAGTCGGTTGGGAACGGAGCAGGTCATTTGAGGTTGTACAATCACCCACCCGTATGCTCAATCGCGGAAATACGAAACTTGGCTTCAGACCTTGCCTGATCTCCAATTCTCCTTCCACTTGTCTTTTTCCCATCTCGCCTCCCGATAGAGGAGACCGAGACCAAAACACTGCCTGTGCTATCCTTTCCCTGACCAAGTTGTCGCTTCTCCTCTTTGCCGAGTCGTCATCGTCGATCACTGCGTCAGCTCCTGTCGCTATGGATCTGACGAGAAAAATCTTGATGGCTGATGGCGAAGAGAGAATATCAAGCACCTGGTCGTCTGAGTCTCGAGTTGTCAGCCTGAGGATGAGCGGTATAGGAGACTTGACAGGGTACGAGAGCTGGTCCGCGCCATCATTATCAGCCAGGGTCGTAAAAACTGCACGGGGAGGATTGGAAGTGTATTGACAAGGCTTACCGGTGTTCCAATGGCTATCTATCGGCGGTGGACAGATATGTCAGGTTCAGTAACCCGAAAAAAAGCTGTTCTACTCACAGTACACCGAACTTCGACTTGTCTAATATGGAAGGCTGTTCCTCGGACTGGGATGGGTCCAATGACTTTCCATCCCTCTGGGTCGCCATCTGGACCGACTAGGACAGTGTTGGTTCTGTAAGCTCGTTGACGAAGATGGGAGAAGGGAGGAGGAGTGCTCTTCGGTATATAAGCGAAGTATCGGGAGAGTCTGGGTACCACAAGAATCAGCCATACACATGCTCGTCCCTCATCCTCCGAAATTACCGGGGTCATACGACAACTCGTGTCGACATATGTCATACGAAAAATGACGACACGCACATTTGGTTTGCCTTGAAGGTGCCTCGTCGTACGGTGACGATGAGCTTGTAATCTATATATGCTGAACAGGCTTTTTCGGAGAAGTTGGGTGGGAGGACAAAACTCTGGGGCGAACTGGATTCCGGGTTCCGCGCCTTACTCTTGCTCCTCGACTCAGATCCAGAACTAGACTCCTGCGAAACCACTACCTCACGAGGCAGCGTTAAGGAGAAGTTCCATGAGTGCTGACCTACGAGTTTATCCGAGTTCTTGATTCGGGGATCAGGGCTCCAAATCGACTGGGTGATATCTAGGAACGAAATTTCTTCTTGCCCAACAGCTGTGGTGCCTCCTTGAACCTGTTGATCCCGAATATATGAGCTTGCGGTGTAAAAAAGACCAGTAGGATTGTTGTGGGCAAAGATGACCGGTGAGCGGCGTTTTTTGGACACCTACTTTTACAGTGATTTCCTTAATAACTTCTGCCTTCTCCAGTTGCAGGTCTACTCTTCCAGCAATCTCATCTCCCTCCAAAAATATAGGTGGCGCTGACCCACCCTTTGACCGGCTACGAACGCACAATGTCAGCCATTTACGGCCAGTTTCTTTACGCTCCAGGTGGAAGACATGTTCAAATCTCTGGGGATCGACTGAGAAGATGGAACTGGCAGCTGCTGAAGATGTGCCCCTTAGGCTGTAAGCGACGGTCCAAGTCATGACGTTGCATCCAGGTCGCAGGCGTTCAAAACTCACCTGGAATATGCAGGCAAGTCTACCTGGCCGCGATTCTGCATGACATTTGGCCGCTCGTGGTATGGAAGATGGAGATATAGCTTCGGGACAGGCTGGATATGGAACTGCGCCGTTAAAGAGCTTGTGTGGTTGACAATCGTTCCAATGAATATCCGACTTGCTACTTATATTAATCATACCTATGCACTCCCATAAGCGCTTATCATTCCGGTGAACGACACGGTTTTCTGGGGTTTCGTGGAGACTGCTCTTATGCTTCGAAACCACTCGGATGCACGAGCATGGCCATTCGTAATATGAAGGTACCCGTCGACATCCCAGAGTGTGGGTGTACTCACCAGATCACACTGTACCATATGCATAGGGCACCATAGGAACAACAGTAAGCATCATAGGGGCCCCAAATGTGCATTTACCATATGTGACTGCGCTGACAACGCGTTCTCGTTCTCACTAAGCTCTATTCTCCTCTGTTCAAGGGTTTATCCACCCATGCCATACTTGCCGCGAGAAACTTGGAACGTGTCAGGCAATAATAGTGTCGCAAAAGACATTTTACGTCTTTAAGAACTATGGAAGTTGAATGGCATGATCTAGTCTTGGCTGAATTAGCGAAGTATGGCCATATGGCATGGAGGGATAGATCTGACAGTGTGGGGTTTCGCTTCTCTGATTCTCTGATCGGATGGGCATATGCTACTTATGGACGCTTTCAGATTGACGGGAGCTATGAACTCAACGTTGCTCCTAGAGTTATCTACTGTTATCTATATCATTTGGTCGACCTGCACCGATCCGAAAGTCCGAAAACAGGCTCTGCTGTTGAAAGGAGGCTTGCATCACTGAAGCTCATAAAGACCGAACACAGCTGCGTCCGCTGAAGTAGTCTCGCTCGGGTGCACGTGGATCCGGGGAGGTTACTGATGAACGTTACATCGTAGACTGAGTCGGATAGACAAAAGGATGAACCTTGGTCTATGGCTGCTATCCAAGTAAATCATAGTCATATTATAACTAGACTAGCTGAGTACGCGTACCAATACAAAAAAGTAGAGAAATAGAGATGATGATACAATACTGATATTAAAAAAAGCAAAGCAACAGCATGGTGAGTGGTAGTGATCACGATAGCGGATATATAGTGCTACAAATGTGTTTGCTGAGAGCCCAGCTTTTAGAGAGAGAAGAGGACGTAGGAAGAAAAGCAGAGCGTGGAAGGGGCGGTATATGTCTTCGTTGCATCTACAGCCAGTTCGCGTGAATGAACACATTATCATAATCTATGCCAGCATAAGTCGTCGTTAACGTGCAAGATGATGTCTGCATGATCATCGTGAGGCTTCATGAAGGAAGTCGGGCCGTAAGGTTGAATGAGAGCAAATGGAAAAGAATGGAGAGATGAAGAGAGAGGAGAGAAATGCATCTGATGCAGATAGGTGGAAACGGTGCAGTGATTGATGCGAGGTATCAGGAAGAAGAGGATATAGATTGTTCGATTAGTGTTCAGGTTCTTGATGATGGATCGTAGGCGTAAACGTGCATGGACGGGTTGGGGTTGGTTGGGAATCAGAAAGCAGTGAAGCCGGCAGCTTCAGCACGATTCATAGTAGTGGCGAATCCAATGTCTCGCGGAGAGGATGGAACGTCCTTGTCATAGGCGGGAGGGGAATAGGCTACAGGGCGTGGGCCTCTAGCATACATGGTCGCGATTTCGACAGGTTCTGAGACCATAACGTCCGAGTTGGAACTATGTTGGTACCCTGCGACATCGAAGGGCCGAAGAACGACAGAGTACTGCACATGGAGATACTGTTAGACCAAGACGGAGAAAAGTCGGCAGTGTAAAGTAAACTCACCGAAATGCTAAAATGACCCATGTTCGCTGAAGGTTTGAGATCCTTCGGGATACTAATCTCTCCCTCAAGGTTGCATACATGAGGATCGACACGGCGAGAATGACCGGTTCCTGAAGCCGCATGCCACCAAGAAGCCGTCGCGACGTCTTCAGAGAAGTCTGTCCAACCCACTTGAGCTTTTCGGGCGCCGGATGCCTTGTAGTATCTCACAGTACGCTGGAGGCAGACGATGACTGAACTGGGGACGGAAACGAGATCGAGTGCTTGTGGGTCGATACTGAATAATGACAAGGAACACGGGATAACAGAACCTCGTGTATAAGACAGCTAAACAGAGACATATGGTCAATGTCTGAGTAAAAGAAGGTTGGCAATAGTACTTACGGGCTTCGCGAGGGAGAGCTATATGAACATGGGAAATGTGAATGTCAGGAGTCGGACAACCCGAGTAGAAGACGACGAAGACCCACAGTGCACTGAACCTCTGCTGCTCGATTTCGGTACACAACTCCTTCAGCGATGATAGTGGGGAGATTACGCCATCCAAGCGGGTCTGCTTCAGGACCAGGCAATGGTGCGCCTTCCTGATAGGCCAATTGTCGGAGCATAGAGGGCTGCACTGGTCTGCTGCTGGGTACATATCCAAAAGCGGTCTTGATACTACGCGCCATGCATCAACATGATGTTGAAGTTATATGTAGAAATGCCTCGACAACTCACCAGGTATCAGAACGAAGCTTGCCCCTCGAAAGCTTGATCATGAGGTCGTATTGTATGGACGCGTCGCAATGAGGATCAGAGAAAGTTTCTGGAAGTTGGTCTGCAGAGCCATCTGGACGATTGATAGACCTTGGGAGTGGTATCGAGAAAGCCCATGAACAGTCGCCGGAAAGTTTAGAGGAGCCACTAAGACCATCACCGGGAGAAGGTGATCGTGATCCCTCGGATGACTTGGTCCATATGGGTTGGGAGATGCTCATAAAGGTGTGTATGTCCTCTGATCGTGAACCAGTGATGATTCTACCAGTCACCTGCAGGAAACCTTTTAGACTGCAGTCGAAAGAAAGAAGCAACAATTACTCACAGTGGCTGAGATTGCCTGTATGGAAGAGTCTCCGCTACCAGCACGAACTTCAAGCTTACAGTTGATGTTCTCCTTCTCAAAAAAGGTAGGTAGGGACTTGGACGACCGTGCACTGCTGTAGACCTTGAGGACGACCCAGGGCTTCCTTCCATCCATCAACTGAAAAACATGCTCAGTGGGTTCCCGTCTAGCGACAGGCTGAGGTTGAGCGAGAGTATGGCGTCGACTGCGGGTATATGCCGGGAGCTCATTTGCAGACTGAGGTGCCGGACCTGGCCTGGAAAGTCTCCGGTAGGGGGGAGGGGACGCGACTCCGTCCATGGGTGATGAAGATATCGACATTGCTCTTCCACTTTTAAATCTTCGAAGAGACAAGCTACGGCCGATCCAGCCTCGCTTATTGTCTTGCTGTTGACAGTAGTGGTTCAAGTTTACTTTTTTGGAACAAGCTTACTGCCAAATCCAGACACTTCCGTTCCCCACGTGGATACAAAATGACAATAAACCAGCGCCTCTTCTTCTCTCTGCTCTTCCACAGCACATCATAGGACAATAACGAGCCGATTCTTATACAGATCCTTATTTTAAGTCAAGGCACCGAGTTGATACAATTTAGGTAAGTGGAAAGTACTCTTTCAGGTTGTTTTATGGAGAAAGGCGTCGTTACGACTCAGAGCGCATCACCCGAGCTGTAAACGACGGAGACGTTGACATTAGGATACTTGTCACCAATGGAATGGCTCCCAGTTGGATGATTTGGTCATCTTTGGATCCCACACTTTTGTGTTTTTGACCGGTCTTCGACGCGACGGCGGCGCAGATTTCCCGAACCTATACTTTGTGCACCCGAGTTGAAAAGGCTAGCGTCGTGTCTTTTTAATTGCCCTCACAATTATCACTATTCTCAGTCACATTATTCATGTGTCGAACTCAAGAACTTGACTCAGTCTCGGCACACCTGAGGCCAATTGTCTTTTCCTCCAGAAGCTTCCAGTTGTCCCTAACGTTATCTTTTCTCCAAAGTTCAAGCTGGAGTTCTCATTCCATAATCGCTCGTTGTCATACAGTTACACAAATGAGAACTTTTGCGCTTTATGCACTCAAGAATATCTTTGAGCCAGTCAAAAAGAATAGTATTCAAGATACTAAGATATGTACAAGGATGAGTAGACAATTCGTGCTGCGAGGTAACCTGTGTAACGTACTGTATATAACATTAGTACAACAGTAAAAAAAGCTGTATATAAAAGATAATGTCAAGATGAATTGGAAGGAGAAAAATGAAAGAGAGACGGCATAAAGCTAACGATACAATGATATGACATGGGATTGTCGGACAAAGAACATATTAAACGAGAGTGCGTTGAACAAAGGAGCCTTGATGAAGAAGATGCGTACGTAGACGTGAGAGGGAGCTGTTGTGGATCTAGACAAAGAGATGAGAGACGATGGGGGTAAAGAAATGAAAGGAACGTCGAGGCCATAATCATGATGGCACGTCAATGAAAATGAAGCGTTGTAGCGTAATGAGGAAGTCCATATAATGCGTCGTGAAAGCGGAGGTGATCGAACCAGTCGTTGCGCAACCAGTTTAGTAATAGTGACGAGGAACACTGGGAACAGGTGGCACTCCGGCCCTGGGGAACGAAGGGTATTTTGCGCCAGATTGGGAGGTGTAGTAGTTCATCGCGCTAATCTGGGAAGTGGTCGTCGTACCCGTCATGTTGGTGGTCCTGTCTTGACGCTTAGAGCTACGAACTGGAGTAACATGAGGTCGTCGATGAAGAGGCTCACTTGCGGGCGTGAAGACATTTGGAATGTCACGAGCACGAGGACGATGGTAAGAGTCTTCCGATGTCACGGTATGTGTAGAGTCCGGGGTGAGTGGCCGCCTTTGGTGACTTCGGGGAAGAGCTGGAACTGGTGGTACAGGAGTCGGTGTTAAGACTTTGTCGTGATTCCTACTGACAAAGGACGGCTGGGAGTACAGCGATGCAGACGACGCAACCGAAGCCCTGTCGAAGTTCTCGATCTGGACGACAGTGCTCTTGATGGTGCCATGACGCTCCACCTTGGCCACCTTGGCCTGATTCCCAGCACGCATATAAACCTGCGCTGTGTTCACCATCCCATCCCTCTTCGAATCCCGTCCACTCCTGAAACCCGCTTCTGCAGACTTGACCTTCTGTCGCTTCATCGCCTCAGCCTGGATAGCCTGTCGACGTCTCCGTTCCTCTTCCACAAACAATTCCTGACGTCTGATCTCTTCAGCCAACTTCGCTTCCTGGAGCTTCCTCTCCTCAGCCATCTTCGCTTCTTGGCATCTTCTCTCAGCCATCCTCGCCTCGTGTTGCCTCCTCTCCCCAGCCCTCAGCTTCTCCTCCTCCTCCTTCCTCTTCAACTTCATCGCACGTTGCCACATCTCCTCATCAGTGGCCAAATACTTCGCAATATACCTCTCTTCAGCAATCTTCTCCGCGTCCTCTCTCTTCTTCTTCCCCTCCTTCCGTCGTTCATCGTGCCACTGGAAAACACGTTGAGCCTCGTCGTGAATCTTGGCGGCTTGGGGAATGGTAACGACGTATGTACCCTTGTAACAACCAGAGCACTGGTACGTTCCAGGGACGGATTGGGGAGGATTGGGATGGTTGCAAAGGACGCGACTGCATTTGTGATGATCGGACGAAGGCCAGTTCTTTGGGAGTCGTGGCCGCTTGTTCTCGCGCTCGAGTTGCTTGTCGACGGGAGCGGTGTCCTTGTTCTTCGACATCACTGGATCAGGAAGAAGATGAAGAAAGTGAGTGGCTTGATTAAATGAGAGGAGAGATTTAAAAGGCGCTTACTTTGACGAAACATAGTGAATGGGCTTTAATGTTTTAAACACGTAAAAAAGCAATCAATCAGATCAAGAGGTGTAATGAATGGGTGGTATTGAATGGCTGAGTGGTCGAGTCCTGCTCGTGGGGGTTGAGCGCGTTCAGCAAGGGCTAGAGAATTCTAGTTAACGAAAGTGTTGGTATAAAAATGTCGCGTCGGTGGTAGAGTGTAGGAAAGATATGTATAAAACACTTACTCAAACCACCGTCTTAAATCTAAAAAGAAAGTTACGCTTTGACATGCCTAATTGAGCCATTAGAGGACATATGAACCTGCGCTATGTCTCAATCAGGTAACCTAGGATCATCACTACCATTTTCCTATTGTTCGATTTACTGGTGCATTGTTCATAGCGAACACCGGCGTCTGGGAATTCCTTGGAAATGACCAGTTTGAGGACAAGGCTGCTGGAGCGAGGTGGTATACATAGCGTCGAACCGTGGAACTATCACGGTGAAATTGGTGGTATTGTCGAGCCTGGAGGGTATCAGGCAAGGCGTCCGCATTTTCACAAGCGCACATTCCAAGAAGAAAGAGCGGAGCAAGAGTGCCATTGTACTAATCTTGTCACCAAACCAGCATCTCAGTACAGGATAGAAGACAACTGCACATGAGTATTCTCCGTGCAAAACCTGAATGACTTGAAGTCAGATTCACTTCTGCTTTCTGAGACTGAGCGTAGTCTGATCAAGATTTCGTCAAGGGGGAAGAGAAGAGCAAGGTAAATATCGAGCACAGAGTCTGCCTAGGGAAGACTAACGTCCAAAGGCAGTATAGCTCGATTACCGCAGAATTTTCGTGATAAAAGAGGGGCCGCGGCCGATACATCTTCGAAGACCGTCGAAGAGCGGGTTCAGATACGCTAGAAGTGTTGGGAGGGGAAAAGAAGGAGTTTGGCAAATCCCTGAGGAGTAAACAAAGCTATAGCTAGTCTCCAACTGTCATCATCTCTGCTGTACTACTTCATATGTCCAAGAAACGTGACATCTTAGATGTCCTCAACGAAGAAGAACTAGCTATAGGACCTGCACCTACACGCGCTCGTCCCAGCTCTGAGTCTGACCACGCGTCTCAGTCATTGACCTCAGAGTCCAAGTCGCAGCTTTCGCAGCTACCAGAACCCAAAAGACTGTCTTTCCCAGATACATCCTCACGTCCAACGAAAGCAGTACCCTTTCAGCTTCCAACGCAAGTCATCTCGTTTTCATATACACCAGAACACGTTCAAGAATTCACCAACTCCGCTCTGAGGTATTTCTCCGAGCCTCCTTTGGGTGCTCAGTTGGGCTATGGGTATGAAAGGTGGATACGGAGGCCGGAGGAACGAGGCAGAATTGATAGCCTTTTGAAGGCGTTTGATCGAGTGAAGAATGAAGGAAAGTCTCCTGTCAGTTTGGATGATATTGGCGTTGTGTCTTGGAGAGGTGTTATGACAAGGTATGTTTTTTTTTTACAGCTTGAATGTAGCGCTTAGCTGACGCTCTGGGAGATTCTGAAGAATATTGACCGCGCCGTATGAAGACCAAGATGGTTGGGAAATGAACGTCATGTTCGTCAATGGTACTATGTATCTCGAGGAGCATTTGACAGAAGCAAAGCTTCATGAGAAGTATGTGTTTTATTCTCTCGGAGTGTTGGTTTTCGTTACAGAGGCTTTGACTCATAGGAACAATATGGAACCTCGGCATCGAAAATTTATGTACTATGGCTACGCATTTGAGAGCTTTTGTACCTCGGAAAAACCTCCCGATTCTGGTCCTGCAAAGTCGTCGTCCTCTACTGCCTTGCATCCCACGGCCCCTACAGGTTGGGGTGGAGACATTGATACCAACGTGCAATGGTGTAGTGTCGTGCGAACGAAATTGGGCGATATCAGGCTCGTTATCGGCGGTGAAGTTGACTGCGTTAGAGGTCTGTACATCAAAGTTTCTGGACGCGTTCTAGGTTTTCATTCGGTGCGGATTTCATATACAGGAAAGTATACAGGTAACACCGACACGTTTGTCGAGCTCAAGACGTCTATTGTCATACGCAATGAGCAGTCAGAGGCCAAGTTCGAGAAGTGAGTCGTGCATATGCTTTTTGTATTCCGTGTGATTCGAACCGAGCAATTCTCTGAAATTCCAGAAAACTACTGAAATTCTATTTTCAATCCTTCCTCCTTGGAGTTCCTGTGAGTAACCGCAGAGTGTCACGCTGACCTTTGCCGTGATGTTCTGACACTTCATCAATGATGATAGGAAATTCTCGTCGGTTTCCGGACGGTGTCCGGACAATTGAGCACTACGCAGTCATTCAAGACAATTGAAATCCCGCGAATGGTCCGAGGGAAGCTGGGAGCATGGGACCCCGCCATATGCCTGGATTGGGGGTACCAATTTCTGACGTTCCTGAAGGATACAGTGACGAAGGGTGATCCGGAAAATGTCTGGCGAGTTAAATTCTTGCCAAAAAGAGGTGTCCATGTGACGAGGCTAGACAGCGCAGAGGTAGCAGTGGTCGAGAACGGGGAGGAACGAAAGGGAATCTTACCGTTCTGGTACTGGGCCAGAATACGGGCTAGTACATAGTTGTAGCGCTGAATAACAGTAATTGATGTGACGGGATAAATCTGGTGTGCTTAATGGAAGTGCCGAGACCGGCAGTCGCCGAATACGCGTCTGGCGCGTTTGAGTCTGTCATCTGTTCTGCTCCTCCAAGTCTCTGTCTGACTCGTTTCTGCTGCCCTTCCTCGTCGTCCACCACGACGAGCTCGACTCGTTCTTTACCGTCTACATCGTCCTTGGCACGCGTAAATGGCTACCCCCTCCTCTTCAGCCACGTCGCCATCACCCCCCATGACCTTCCTGCAGCCAGTATCTGCAGCATCCCTGTCCCCATCCTCCTCTCAGACCGAAGGCATCGAACGAGAAAACAGAAAAAAGGCCGTTCAGAAGTTTCTTGCCAGAGCCGAGCTTTCCAACGTGAGTCTCAGATGCGTTTTTAGCTCCCAGACGCGTCGTTTGATGGGGTGATTGCGTCTTTTCTATCGCTCCCTGTCCTTCTACGCGCTTTTATGGTTCCTTTGTGGACTTTTCCCTGCTCTGTGGACCCGCTGTTCTGTGTTTTTGGCGGTGGATTTGACTGACCCTTGCTCCTATTCTCGTACCCAGGTAACACACGCTCTCCGGACTCGTCTCTCCTACGCCTCCTACAAGGCGACCAACAATGTCACCAACGTCCCTTTTCGCGAATTGGAAGCTCAATCTCAAACCCCCTTCCCTGCCCTACCCTCGTCCCGCAGCAACGCCGCGAAACGTAAAGCTCCGGGTGGTGCTCACTATTACAACCCCTCAACACAGCCTGGCCATGGCATGAGCGCAATGCCTGGCACTCTCCGCCGAGGCAGCACCGGTCCTCCGGGACCGTCTTCATCGCTCAATCCGCGTCCTCATTACCCTTCCACCATAAACGACAACATCGGTGCTTCTTCTAGTACCTCGCCGACCGCTTCCGAACAACCTGCTAATCCCAATGCGCCCACTTTGTTTTCCTCCATCTTGGCACCACCTCCAGCTAACCAAGCCCGCACCATCCTCAACGCGTATGATCCGCCTGTCCCTGCTCCTATTCGACCTGCACCCTCTCCTAGAGTCAGGAGTCCCAAAGTTGTCAGGAGTCAGGCTGAAGGATCGCGTTCACATGGCAAGAGCCGTCACACTGACCGTGACAAAACTGAAAAACGCAAAGAAAGAGAGAGAGAGAAACGAAAGGCTTCTTCTAGAAAAGGGAAGCGCAGTCGAAAAGCCCGGAATGATGAAGACGGCGACGTGGACATGGAGGCTGCAGCAACTCTAACATCGTTATTGTTGCATCACAGGCCTTCCATAGCAAGCGCCTCGTCGCCTCGTTCTAGTGTTGATAGTTCAGATGCGGCGTCGTCTTATTCGCAGTTTCCGCAGGCCTCGTCGAGGACTTTCCCGTCAGGCCCAAGCACCTCTGTGGCGCAAAACGCGTCTACCTCTAGTGTCACTACCGATACCTCTTCATATCGAAGTAGGACGCCTCCGGCTGGTACCTCAAACCGAGCCCAATCATCTACGCCAAGACCTGCTCCAACTGATAACGAAGCAGCTGATCTCATGTTGTTCTTAGCAACGTCGCCATCTCCAGCTCGTCTTTCCAATAAGGACGCCAAAGATTTAGCTGCTTTTCGTGCCTTGGGAAGCAGCTCAGGCGTCATGCGCGCCAAAGGTCGTGTCTTGTTTCCCACACACTCCCAATCATCGCTTCCCGGTGATTCGGTACCGTCTTCCGAAGCAGACGATTCCGGAAGACGTACGCCTCGTCCTCCCGGGGCTGGTACCGCTCTGATGCGAGGAACATCGGGAGAGAACAGCTTCGCATCCAGTATGTCTAGTATCGGTGGTGAAATGGGTCTAAGCCGACAGGGATCTGCCAGTGGTACCTTTGACCGAAATATCGTTACGAAGACTACAGCTTCGGCTGGTTCACAATCCGCTCCCCGTATCATTGCGCAGAATGTGCCCACGTCCACAGCCGCGTCCTCAGGTTCGCCAGGACAGGCTCATTTGCTCCCGCCTCCATCTCTGCCGGCGACTACGGTCGCTGGCGCTGCTGCACCGCCGAGTCCACGAGGTTCGCGAGCTATTCCTAATCCTAGTCCAGCTACAGTCACTTCTGAAGCTTCCGGTTCCTTCGGAGGAGGCAATGGCTATAGGACCATCTCGCCCGCTCCAAGAGCTCCAGGCAATGCTGAACAACAACCTCAACAACACCTGCCACCTCAACGCCGTGCAGACCATGGTTTGAGAGCGGATCTAGGGAGGAAACTGTTTGAGGAGGAACAGATGAGAGCTGGGGTCAATTTGTTGGCTGGGCAGCAGAGGAGAGTGGATGATAGGAATTTAGACACGGGGGTTGATATGGTGAAGACCTGACGAAGTCATGAGGTTTGGAGGAAAAGAAATCGAGGAGTTGATGAAGACATTTTCATCATCTCATTCCACCTCCAAGCTTGAACTGTAGAGTGGACTGCATCCGCGTCTACGATTGCATCTTCATACCATCTCTGATGCCTATGTCGATGTCTATACTCTCGTTGACGCGACTATACACGGCAAACACCCATCTAGCCCAAGCTTGGCGTACACTTACTCCATCTTTTTGTCTAATCCCTTCTGCTCGTCAATGCTTTGTTGTATTAATCCAACGCAAATACCATCTCTATAAACCAACGTTGTATCACCAGCCAACCAGCATACACCACACATCCATCTTTCCCCCACCCTCCAAGAAGTAAACTGTACCTCTAAGCTTTCTCTCTCGCGGATTGTTTTTAGATTGTTTTTCCTTCTCTTGTCTCTGTCTTTCATCTTTTCTGCTATCCGTTTACCTTTTTTCCCTTCCTTCTAACTCGTTCTAAGCAGCCTAATCTTCCAGATATCTTGGTATCTTTCCAGGCTTTTCTTGAATACTATTCTTTTCCATTTCATTAACATGTTATTGGTTTATATCTATTTCTTGTTGTCGTATCACACCCTCTTGGTTCATGGTACTTGTATTTGATCGCCAGGACGTACGTCAGGGACTCTCCAGCATCATTGGGGTGGATCACCCTGCCAAGCATGCTGGGCATGTGTACCTTTCTTCGTCGTCCTGACCTTGGTTCCGCGACACGCGTCGTGTTTTGTCGCCTACTCTTATGTGTGTTTTTACGTCTTTTGTTCGTCATTGAATAATCGTTTCTTTAATGGGCAGTACCAACAGCATCTTCTCGTCCTGCTGCTTCCCTCGCATTCTGGTGGAACAGTCTCTCTCACCTCGTGATTTTGTACATAGTCTACGATTCCTTTCCTCTGTTCCTTTCTCTGTTTCTTGTCTCCATGATTTCATAATTTTAATTCCCTACTGCATTTCTATATGATCCGTTCCCTACCTCTCTTTTTCTCCTCCTCTTTCTGCTTATGTCATTGTTCCTCGTCGTTGAAATCTGTGACAATACTTATTAACTATATAAATTTATTCTTTCTTCTCTCGTCTCGTCTCGCATGTTCTATCCTGATCTGTTTAGTCCTGTTCTGTTCTGCGGTATACGTATAGTTGATGGACTTTCTTGTTTCTTCCCTCCCCTTCCTTTCCTTTATGATTCAACAGTAAGTACTTAACGACTTGTTTTGTGATTCTTTACGATACGTACAAATGATGAATAAAGACTTTCTTTCCGCTACATAGGTACATGAGGAGGACTGGGGACCGGTGCGGCGTGCCGTCGTAGCGTGAGATGATGCATTCTATGAAGCAGGGTAGGCATGGTCATACAGTCCCACTTGACCAACATAGAATTCATCACAAACCCTTCTCCACTTTTTCCGCGATCGGCCCTTGATCGGTTTTGCATAATATAAACTATGAAGACATGGAAGAATCTGCTTTTAACTTAGCCTCTTTTCTGCCTTTGAAGAGGGGGACCGCCGCTGACGCGCTTGACGACCCTTCTGACGACCACGGTTCTGGACTTTGACGAAGACAAGGATACGACGTCTGTAAAGCAACGAAGATGACGATCAAGCATGCACTTCAAGAGATCTCGCATTATCGAAATGCGTACGCTTTAGCCATTTCTGCTTGTATGGGCAGCATTATCTACGGATGGGACATGTACGTGCCTTTGCCCTATTTCCGAATGAAAGACTGACACGTACATAACGCGACTGTTGCTTCTCAGTGGTCTCATTGGTGGAGTTTTGGCAATGTCATCGTTTCAAGAGTATTTTGGAATCGATAAAAAGTCTGCATCTGAAAAGGCAGATTTGAATGGGAACATTGTCGCTATTTTGCAGGGTGGATGTTTGTGAGTATGGCCTACTCGTGCTCTTGTTTTCTCTTTTCTAACACAAAGCTTAAAACGGTAGCTTTGGCGCACTCTTCATGAGCTATTTCCCTGGCCGTTACGGTCGAAAGCCGTGTCTCCTCGCTGCTGGAATAATTTTCTTGATAGGAAGCACCATCCAGTCTATCACCGGACTAGGCAGCTCTCAAGAGACAGCGCTGAGTGTGTTGTATTTCAGCCGGTTTCTAGGAGGAATTGGAGTTGGAATGATTTCCGCTTTGGTACCGTCATACATATCAGAAAGTACACCACGAGCTATCAGAGGACGATGCACGGCAATGATGCAGTTGACTAACAATATTGGGATTATGTTGAGCTGTGAGTGGTTTTCGCGTTTGGTATCTATTTTTTGAAGGAAGCTAAACATGGCTGTCGGTCAGTTTGGATAAATTACAGTGCTCAGAAGGATTTTGCAGTTAATGAGATGCAATGGCGTATTCCTTTCATCATGCAGTGCGTGCTTCAACTTCTTGTCTCTTGTGCTGGATACTGACCATAAACAGAATGGTTCCTGGCGTCTTCTTTGTGATACTCATGATCTTTCAACCCGAGACCCCACGTTGGCTCGTCGAACATAAGCGAGAAGACGAAGCTGCTCGTGTCCTGGCCTACGTTGCACGTACTTCTCCATCAGACCCTGCCGTCCAAGCCACAATCGATGAAATCAAAGCAGAGTTCCAAGGGAAGCAGGAGTTGCCTCTCTGGCGACAATTCATGGGAATGGGAGAGAGCTGGACCATTGCGCATAGGTGTTTCATCCCGAGTTTGGTCATGTTCTTCCAGCAGTGGACGGGGACAAATGCGATCAATTATTTTAGTCCTCAGATCTTTGCGGGTCTTGGAGTTACTGGGACCACGGGAACGTTGTTCGCGACTGGTGTTTACGGAGTCGTCAAGGTTAGTCGTCTCCAGTCTATTACATTCGTTGGCGTTAAACGCTTCTCAGGTTGTTGCGGTAGGGATTGTCATTTGGTTTGCAGTCGAAACTTTGGGGAGGAAGAAATGCTTAATTATTGGCGGAATTGGTCAAGGCCTAATGATGTTATGGATAGGTGGTTATTCTGCAATCCATACTGGGACCGATGTCGATGCTGCTAGTTATGTTTCGCTGGTTGCGGTCTATCTGTACGCCGTATTCTACTGCATAGGTGGGTGGTTGAGTTGTTTTCTTCGAGTGTTGTTTTTGACGTCTTGATTTCTCGACAGGATGGGGGCCTGTTCCTGTGAGTCCTTCTCTCTGGCGAGCCATACCATACCCTAACGATTTTTCTTTCAATCAGTGGCCTGTCGCTGCCGAAGTAGCACCCAATCACCTGCGGACGGTAACTCTTTCCCTTGCCGTGGGCGTGAACTGGTTATTCTCTTTCACCATCTCCAAACTCACGCCAATCATGCTCGACAACATCACCTATGGCACCTTCCTTCTCTTCGGCATCATGTGTATGATCATGTCTCTGTGGGCATATGTATGTTTCCCAGAAACAAAAGGTGTCGCACTGGAGGATGTGAAATATTTGTTCGAAAAGGACGTCATGGTCAGAGCATTGCAGGATGCGCCAGGTGGGGAGGTGTTCATCCAAATGTTCTTCAGAGGCAGAAGAGCAGAAGACGTCAAGACTTTGAGAGAAAGAGACGACCGGAGTGAAGAACAGTGTAGGGAAAGCGACGTAGGAAGCATCAGGGATGATGATCGCAAGAGTGTCCGGGATATTGAAGGTCAAAGAAGTCATCCAGCTGTAGCACCTATCTAAGGAGGTAGATATGAGACTTTGTAACTAGGTATGATTTGTGTATGATGGTAGTTGCGCGTCAATCGCTCCCTTATGTAAATCGAACAAGTATGACTCGGACCAGGTTTATCGTTTGCTACATCCTTTCTCATTCTCTCTCTCCTTTATGGCCGCATACATTCGAAGCTGGCTTCCGAGCCTAAGTTCGAGCTCTTCACCTAACGAGTCAACCTCCTCGGAGACCAGTCCAACGGTCACCATACAGCAAGATGTAGAAGACGACGAAGGATCGGATACGGAGAAAGAAGACAATGATATTCCTCCTGCTTTCCCTGCGATTTCGAGCGCACAGAGGTTATCATCCAGTAGCAAATCATCATCGTCGGCTACATCCTCATCGAACGGGATACCCAAGATTCTATCAGATTCACAACTCATGCCTCCGCCTCCCTTACCTGCATCGCGTGTGCCAGGGGTAGGGTCTTCGTCGCTATCTGTACCTTCTTCCTCGACATCGTCTTTAGCTGTTCCGCCAACTACCACTAAACCGCCGACGCAGCTCGGTGTCCCTAAAACCAAGAAACGGGAAAAGGTTGCATTAGCACCAGGACATAGTCCGTTGGATTGGGCAGCGCTCAAGTCATCTGGGCAAGATCTGAGGGTGAGTGTTGATTCCGAGCTCTACGTTATCCTCGCAGATTCCTTTCGTGGCCATTTAAACTTTCATACCCGCGACCTCTCTTCCTTTGGTCTGATGAAAGCGTAAATGTCTTTCTGACTCTACGTTACCTTTGCTTTATCTCAGGGAGTGGACTCGTTAATGCGTATAACGCCTTCCGTTCTGAAGCAACACAACAAACGTGACGATGCCTGGTCAGCGTTTAACGGCAAAGTGTACAATATTACCCCCTATCTACCTTTTCACCCTGGAGGAGAGAAAGAGCTCATGCGCGTTGCAGGAAGGGATGGGACCAAGCTATTCGGTACGTGTGCCCTATATACATTGCTACGGAGTGACACTAATGTCTTCGTTCGTTTTCTGTCCTTCAATTATCTCCATCGCGGGTCTAATCCGATGCAACTCACTCTTCAACTATAACCCTTTTTGGACTGATGCCTACCATCATGACTTCGTCATGCTGTGACCTCAAAAGCTTCGACTCACGCTTGGGTTAACGTTGACTTTATGCTTGATTCGTGTATGGTCGGGTTTTTGGTCCCTGAACCTTCATCATAGCCCCATACGTTTAGGGCTATTGAATCTTATGTGCACTGGTAGTGTGATTCCCTTCTCCTTATGGAACTGGAACAATGGATGAACAATAGATGTATGTGTGCAGAAATAGATATAGACTTCATGTCATTTCATGGTCAGCGCTTATTGCAAAACTCACTCAGAACTTCAGTGACTATTGTTCATTTGACCTCCCATTGTGACTCACTGTTGCTGCATTTCTTCTGCTGCTGCTTGTTCTTGACTGTGACATGATTTCTCTTGCCCTTGTCTTTAGATTTTTGGCAATTGTTTTCTAGTTTTCTTTTGGCATGTTGCTGGAGATGGAGGTGCAAAACATCTCTTCTTTAGACCTGCTCAGGCACCCAGATCGGCCAGATCTTTAATTCCCTGCCAAATCTGACCCTGACCCTACCTAACCTGACTGACACAGGTTCCCAAGCAGGGCCTTGGTGATGGGGACTATTTGAATTGGTTATCCCTCCTTGTTATTTGGGAAAAAGATTCATTGGCAGGTTCACTTTGGTTGTCTGCACAACTATGATATTTTGACCAAAAAAGTATCATGATATTTTCTGCAAAGGATGGAATGCAACATCTGCTGAAGGAGCTTGTGAATCATTGCTTTGCACAGCAAGCTTATCAACAAACTGTGACAAGTGGGACATGTCAGGTGGTGGACCCACTACACCTGCATGTATAGCAAAGATACAAGACATGGGTGCCAGTTGAATGCAACACAATGTGTTATGTCCTGGATGAACCATCTTTGTAATGTCAAATGCAGAAGCATTAGGGCCCTATATGTTTTTATAGTTGTTCAGTTTGTTCTTTGAATCAGTGATGTTAAACACACCAAGTGGTTTGGCAATATTGTCTTTCCATACTCTTGTTTCTTGTTGACTTCAATGATGAGTGTTCCTTGTGTTGGCCAAGGTGCACACATTTTTTCTGCTTCATTTTCTACCATTCTGCTTGATGGTAAGGCCTCACTGTCCAAGCATAACAAGTGGAGGGCAAGTCTAGGCTGTGATTCCATTAAATTATCATATGTTGTTGGTCTATGATAGCACGGTAAGGTCTTTGAATTACTTGATCAAAGATGCATATACATACGTTGGATGTAAATGCCATTTGTCAACTGTTGTCGGGTCCAGTAAAAACTCCCATTTCAATATGCCAGGTTCCGGAAGTGCAACCTTGAAACTCCATATGCCGGGTACGTCTGGAGGTTCCAATGCTGTTTGCTCTGCCGTAGGTATTTGGCCACGTGACTCCGACGTGGTCGACACAGCTTCCACTCCATGCTCAGTCAATTTTCCCGGTAGAGGGTCATCCACAGATTGTATGGCAATATCCCAATCCTGGTCAACGGGTATGTGCTCACCGGTAACAGCAGAGGTAGAGGGTATAGGCGCTGAGGGTATATGTGGTGAAATACTGGCATTGGAACTCGTACGTGTCCTCGATCTTCGTTTACTCGGACCCAACTGGTTCTCCTGATATGCATAGGGGTGAGTATGGCCGTTGACGTGTCTATGGCCATCGCGAACAGCTCCCGTGGGCTGATAAGAACCGCCGCTGATCGAGGTTTCGGCATGTGAGTGACCATTGCGAAGGTCAGGAGCATGGGACAATGTACCCCAGTTGATTCCAGAGCGGGAACGGTGTCGTATCGAACGGGGTTCTGTAGGTGCCAGGCGGCGCGACTTCTCTTGCAGTCTCTCTCGTAGCTGGCTCTGCGCCTTGTACATTGTAGCAGCAAAGTTGTGCAAGACGTCGTCCGACAGAGTCCTTTTCACATTCTCCAGCTGCCTCTCTCCCTCTCCATTTCCATTGCGGATCTGCTGCAAACGTGAATTTGCATTCCGCAATACGATGGGCGAGAGGATGTTTCGGAGTGCGTCTGGGTCTGGCGTCTTGCTGGAGTTGGATTGGAGGGTGTCGTGGATTGATGGTGGAAAATTAGTGGTGGTAGTGGAGTTGGTGGTGTGGAGTGAAGGAATAGAAGAGTGAAAGTCGTGGGCGTCTGGATCTCCCGCAGCGTCGACAGGAGTTAGGGACTTGCCGTTCGTCACTATTCGGGACGAAGAATTAGGACTATTATAGTGAGATATAGCCATGTCGGGTGATGATTGATTGACGCTGAGAGGATTTGGTGATCGTTGCGCAGGAGAGTGATGTAAAGGGGCTGGAAGCCCAGGTTGGGCTTCAAGTCGCACTGTACCACTTATAGGTTCAGAAATGCCTCTATCAAGCAGGGTCTGAGAAGTTTTGGGCGAAACGAGTTTTCGAGTGGTGGTAGTCTGCGGGAAAGGGTGGTCAAAAAACGAGGGGTTCATGATCAAAGCCAGCTTAAAAAGGAGAAATTTCAATGTGACGAATGTGAATTGTGAGCTCACGTCAAATAAGCTGGGGACAATTTCTCCGGTCAACACATTGCCAGCTTCAGGAACCCCAGAGTGTGGAAAAGATTTTGAGCGCTCTGGAACGAGAGACGCGCCCGCGGCGTCCATTATGACAAGGCCAACCGCAGATGACGACAAGAACTTTCAGAAAGATTCAGCAAATAAAAACACGACAAAAATGAAATTTCGGAGCGGAAAACTGAGTAGCAGCTGGGAGAAAATTTGCGGAGGGCGTGGCGGCCTGAGTTGAAGTAGTACGGTCATGTGTCTTTTTTTGCTTCCACGATCGTGGTACTAAGCTCAAAGGTAGAAATCTCTCTGCACTCATATAGACGTGCATTTTGAGCTTTATTATTCTTCTCTCAGATGGGACCACCTTACTAGGAAACTTCAAGATGCTACGAGTGGTGCTCTTGCTGCCGATCTCCGGATTTCGAATTGGCCCTCTTTGGGTCTTGGCTCCCGCAATTTCGGTACCTTGCGCACAAAAGCCTACAAAAGCTTATGTATCTTTGGCCCTTGGGACCATTTACAGTTGGACATGACTTCGAAGCAGTTCGCCAGGTGCGGAATGATAATTTACAGCGTTATGGTTAGTGCTGATTCTGCGACACGCTACAAGGAAAATAGCATAGTCCTTCGTGATACGCGGCAATTTTTTCCCCCTGAAGTGAAGAGCTGTTGATTGAGATTCTTGGTTCACAAGTATGCTCTCGTCTTCATGAACTGATACATAACTGATCCTTAGATGATAGACCATGCATGAAGGTATCACACGCAAAGATTGTTTTTCAACTTCTGCTAAAGTTTCTTCTCGGTATGTGGCATTTGACATCTGCTGACTGCTCCATTTCAGACGTGTGAGTTGACGTAGAGTAGAGCATTCCAGAACCGGGACCGCAAGCTATCCGTGTTGCTCTTGTGGTCATTTGATCACGAACTTGCGCAATTTCCTCGCAACCGCGTACAGTCAACAATGTGCTGCAGTTGCGCAAAGAGCACGAGAATTGTTGTGTAATAAAGGGTATATAAAGCAGCGGATTCTCTCGCATCAAAGCAAACATGGCCCCCGTCGCAACCACCGAACAAGCCGAAGTGCCGGGTGTGCAAAAGTTGAAGGAGGATGCCAGCAAGGTCTTCAACCCGTTTTATTCTCCTTCCATCGGTGACGATGGTGATACCAGTTACAAGTATGCCGAGTTTAAGGTGTGTGTAGCTCGTCATGGCCAGGAACTCGGAAACTGACTCGCCCATGTCTCCGGTTCTGTTTCGTTTTGGCATCGCACTCTCTGGCTGTAGCCCAGCTTCCCTAATCTTTCTTGGCCACCTCTTGAAGAGATACAAGTCACGGAGCGAGGATTGCATGCTGATCCCGAGAAGAAAGCTCTTTTCAGTGCTGCGAAGAAAGTCAGACACTACACGCCCGTCATAGGCACGGAACTCGATGGTATAGATCTGAGGCAGCTGTCTGAGGCTCAGAAGGACGAGCTGTGCGTATATCTATCCTCATGTCTCGTAATAATACTGATATCCTTCTGTGCCAAGAGCCCTTCTTGTCGCCGAACGTGGAGTTGTCTGTGAGTAACTCATTTATAAATAAGGTTTCATGGCTGATGATCGTCATCTACCAGTCTTCCGTGACCAAGATTTGACAATTCATGAACAACTCGATCTCGCACGTCACTTCGGTCCTCTTCACAAGCACGCTACCACACCCATTCCGAAAAACGGTCTCGAGGAAGTTCACAGTGTGTATGCTTGCTCTGCGCAAGATCGATTTCGCTCTGATCCTTGGGTGGTATCTTAGTCGTATACAACGACTCTTCTAGGCGCCCTGATTCATCTGCGTTTTCAAAATTGGAGCTTTGGCACTCGGATGTTAGTTCTTGTGCTATTACTCTTTCCGTTTGCCATCTAACGGTCCAACTATAGGTCACCTATGAAATCCAGCCTCCGAGTATCACTTCCTTGAAAGTAATTACTGGTCCAGAATACGGTAGGCTGAACTTTCCTGAACGAAGCTCAACTAATTCAAACCACTTTGCTCAGGTGGCGACACCCTGTGGAGTTCTGGCTATGCACTATACTCTGGTCTCAGTCCTGGCTTCCAGAAATGTGCGTTGCAATACCACTGAGTCAAAAGACCTTGTTCACGATGTCATTCTTAGATTTGGAAGGCCTATCAGCTGTTCACAGCGCTGTAGCCCAGGCTGATGGTGCCAGAGCGGCAGGTTTGCCAGTGCGTCGAGAGCCAATCGAAACCGTTCATCCCGTAGTCCGTGTCAATCCTGCTACAGGATGGAAGACTGTCTATGTCAATCCAGGCAAGATCTTTGTTTTTCTGTCTCGTCATCTAATCCACGTCGTCCCTAACCTCTACATAGGATTCACTCGTAGAATCGTCGGCATTCCCAAAGCTGAATCAGATGCCATCCTGTCGTTCCTTTTCCATCAGCTGGCTGAGAACACGGACAACCAAGTTCGCTTCCACTGGGAACCAAACTCAATTGCTATTTGGGATAACAGGGTAAGGTTTCATTCACATGTTGTCAAATTTCGTCTCACATGTTCGAACCTTATTCCACCAGGTCGTAGTTCATTCAGCTACCTTTGACTTCTGGCCGGCCACACGTCATGCATTACGAGCAACGCCTCATGGAGAGAAACCTATCTCTGTCGAAGATTATGAAAAGACAACGGGAAAGATTGCGAAAGATCGTCAGCTCGAAATTTGGAAGCAGCAGGGTCTCGACGTCCAGTCAAACGGTGTCGCTAATCCTAACAAACCTCGGGGATACAATGATTAACGTGGCTGCATTGACTCAGTAAAACCAAAGGTGTATTATCCGTCTTCTTCGCTCTGTACCATATCTATAAAGAACCAAGCAACGCCATCCTGTATCTGTTTGCATCCCGCGCATGATCTGAATTGTGATGATGAGATCTGATTCAAAGTATCTCGATTTTCGACGGGATCAAGACTCACCCCAAAAGTATGGTATCTCTTTTAATGTGAACGGAAGGCCTCATTCATGATTGTCGTTATTGTTCGGAGATTCGCTACTTCGGACCGTATAAGACCACCCTTACCCCGCGTCAAGGCAACTCAACGAAGGACGCAGCAGTGCCAATGTTGATTGGAATTGGGGTGGATTCTGGGAAACCCATCCCTTCGACTTCCGACCGAGCTTGTGCTTCTGTAGTTTGAGGGGTTTAGCAATGTGAAGGTGGCAGAATATCGAAAACGGTCCGAATGTGTAGAGTATCCTAACACAGGCACTCTGACTTCAGTCAACGGAAATCACGCATTTTTTTCAGCCTTGCACCGTTGGGCCAACGATATACACTAAGGTAGACCGACGGCGCCGCACCTGCGATGTACTTTGTGCCTGGCAAAACACGGAGAGACTTAGAGGATATTTTCAAACCGCTGGACCTGATCTCATTCGAACGCCACATTCTGATTGAAGATACCTCTGAGTCACGCTCTATATAAGGCCTTTCCTCATCAAGCAGACCCAAGAAAAAAGTCCGAAAGTCCAGGTGACTATGTACATGGACTGCCACCGAATTAGAGAGTATCGATAAGCCCCTAGGATTGAGGATGGAAAGTTTCGAGTATCGAAAGCCGGGACCGGTATACCCAGCTACACCATCGATGGGATAGTTCGCTGAGATCAAAGATTAGAAGACCCTTGCCACTAGCCCAGAAAATGTGCACTGGGAAGTTGGAATGACACCTGCGACACCGGGTGCCAACACACGTCCGACCAATCCAATCTTGCCAATTAGATCAAGTCGCCGGTGCATCGGAGAACAAGATTCCTTCAATCTTAGATACAATGCAGTCTAGGAAATGAAGAACGGATGAATATGGAATTTGTATGTAGGTAAGTAAAATGATAAGTAAAATAATAATCTATGGATGTAATGCTTTATCTTTTGAGTACAATGTTAACCAGAATCAAACAGGACTAGAACGGTGAAAGAGAGGATGAGGATCACAAGCAATCAGGAAATTTGAAGCTGTGACAAACTACAACCCATCGAGTATGATAGAAAGTACGAGGAAATGGTCCAGAATGACATACAACCGAACGAAAACAAATTTACGCCACTAGTAAATTAAGATTAACAAGAAAAAGAAAGCAATATACAGGATAGCGACAGAGGTGATGAGGGGTAAAATGCAAATGCGAAGCGGGCAACGAAGACGTGGAATGAGTCAGAACTTGCAGAAAAGTCCAAAAAAAAAAAAACCGTTGACAATGATAATCCGCCAGGATGAATTGCACAGGGAAACAATGTTGACGATAAACAGATTGGGGATGAGTATGGCTTTAACTGTGTAAATGTTGGAACAAATAGGATGTCGACGACGACGACGGAGGTGATAGAAATACAAGATTGAGGCAAGATATACCTATTCTATTACTTTAATAGAAAATCCTCAAGTCATCGAGGTGACGTCTCGGGTACATGCGATGACCTCAGAAACGACTGATGTTGCAGCTGCTCCGAAGCCGCATTGCTGAACGACCGACTAGTCCAAGGGGTGGCGGTGGTTGACCAAGCGAAAGATGCGTAGTCCTCGCTTCCGACGAGCTCGAAGTAGAAGTCGCCGAAGTCCCCTGCTCCGGTTGTACTGATAAAATTTGGAAAGACCCTTGATGGTGATGTTGACCGGTGAGAGGCGTAGCAGGAGCCGAGTTCGTTGCAGGCGACGCATGACGATCACTGTCTTCTTTCTGTCGACTACTCTTCTCTGCCTCTGCTGCTCTAGTGGAAGCACGCAACATGTCCATGTCGATCGGCGGTGGAGGTTCTCCATTGGGTCCTGGATTCATTTTAGACTGCTTTCGCATGAGCTTTGCGTAATCTATGAAGAACGGAGGAGCATAGCGTCAGTACCATGATTGATGTGGAATAGTATAGAGAACCACGGAACGGAACAGGGAGATGAAAGGAGACTAAAACATACGTAGACCACACGCATTACACAATGTCCTCGCCCCGTCTGGACCACGTCTCCACTCTGGCGTTTCCTTGATATTACACGAATGGCATTTACCAGGTGGGGTTGCCCGCTGTCGAAAACAAAGGATGATTTAGCATTTAGTGAAACAAAGGGACGACGTAATGATGATGATCGGGATAGTGACTTACACTCCTCTTTCTGTATTTGGTTTTAGGCTGACCAGCCGCAGCAGCCGCACCTGCTGCAGTCGTAGCCCGTTTAGTCCTGATGAGTTCCATATCTTGCTCAGCTGTTGACTGAGGGGTAGGTGCAGGCTCTGCTGCTGGAGTAGGCGCAGGCGCTGGTGCCGTATACGGCTGATAAAAATCGGAAGGTAGAATGAGCATGGGCCGTAGTCTGAAATTTAGAACGGACATACCTCAGCAAACACAACACTAGACTCGGTCTGAGTTGGAGCTTGCCCATCTTGTGACATATCTTCCCAAGGCCTCTTCGGCGGACGATGATCATCCGGAGAAGGAGGTGTCGTGGCTGCTGCGACTGGGACAGCTGAAACTTCAGGTTGCTTGACACGTTCGGCCTCGGGCATATTCATTCTTCGAAGTTCTTCCAACAACCTCACGACTTCATTAGCCTTGTTCGCCATTTCCGCGATTTCAGTAGATGATGGCTGCGCATACGGTAAAGACGCAGTGAGTTGAGCTGAAATGAATGAAAGAGGAGTAAGTACATGCTACACGGAATGCGGACACTCGGACAAAGAGTGGGCTCACCATAACGACTGGCAAAATCATACAGTATTGCGCATAGATGAACAATCTCAGTCATCGTTTTCTCTCGAGCAGGGTTTTTTCTCAGGTCCTGCTGGAGGGTATGACGTCGAAGTAGGGCGATGCTCAATCTCAGAGGGTGCTATTGAGCTTCTCGTGTAGGTCTGAGAATGTTGAGAAGGAGGAGGCGGCGGATGAGAATATACTTGAGGTGGTGGTGGCGCAGATGGCGCAGATGCGGTGCAGGCACATTCGCGGGAATGGGTTGCTGAGGAAGTGGTGGTGGTGGGAGATGAGAGTAATGCTGGGGTGGTTGTCCGTGTTGAACGGGAGCATGTGACGGTGGTGGTGGTGGTGGAGGTGGTTGATGATGTATATGGTGAACAGGATGAGGCTGGTGTGATTGATGATGTTCCCAATCTGGTGGTGCTGTAGGTGGTACGGTAGGCGGAGCACTAGACGAATACGAGACCGGCTGAGGATTCGGAGGTAGCTGACTTTGCACTCCTGACGGTGGTGGCGGTAGAGGTGCGGCTACAGGAGTATGCTGCGGTGTATGTTGTGGTTGTACATGATGCGTAGTATGATGGGGAGGAAGATGAACAGGCCGACCTGGAATATACTGCTGGCCATATTGAGAATATCCATGGGGAGGGCTTTGTTGGTGATGATGGGGATGGTGCATAGGATGTGGAGAAGGTGGAGGAGGCGCCTGATGGTTAGTTGGCGGTGCAGAACTGACCGGAGGATAAGGACTAGGCGGTGGAGGTGCAACCTGATATTGAGGCTGATGCTGATATGGAGGAGGGTAAGGAGACTAGGCCAACATTTCGTAAATCGCTCTTTGCAAAAGAAAGAGAAGATACATACCTGCTGAGGACGCGTGTCACGGGAAGATGCGATAGGTGTTTGACTTGTTCGCGCTCTTTTGTTTGGATGCAAATGTGCGTGATCGTCATTGCGAACCGGAGCTCCAGAACCGGGTAAGTGTCCCATTGCAGGTCCTCCGGGAGTTATGTAGCCACCGTTGTCGTGATGTTTGGGAGGAGGATATTCGTCTGGTCGGGAAGGAACTTCATGACCGGCGGAAAGAGGCGGATTGTGTTGTTGTGGTAAGTGTTGATGGTGATGAGCGGGCATTGCCGGCGGCGGCGCTGCATGAGGAGCTGGACGTTTCCATGAAGATTGTGGATGATGTACACGCTCCTGACTTGAAGGCGCGTACTCCGGTAGTGGTTGGGAAGTGTGAGTAGGTGGAGGTGGAGGCGGGTCTTGTCTTGGCCGTTCGTAGGCAAAAGCAAGGTCCTTGATGGATGGTAAACGAAGATCGTCGTTGTAGCCTGGAGGAGGTGGAAGTTGGTATTGTGGCCGATGCGTCGCATGATGTGCAGCCGCCATGAGTGGAGGAGGGATTTGGGCAGAGAAAGTTGTAGTTTTTGAGTGAGATTATGAACAGATACCAAATCTCTGGCCGGTGCTATCTCCCGATATCGGCAGATCTATTTCCTCGAAACCTGCAATCCAAAGAGGCAGGAGTGATCGCTGAAGGTGGAGAACACGGTTAGGCTTGACACGACACGACCTGAGGGAGTCAACAAAGAAACTGACCAGATTTTTTTGAGCACAACAGCAACGACACCACAGACCAAGTAGAGACCGACGCTCTGGACGACAAAAGGACGTGTCTTTGGGTCTGTCGTCGCAGGATGATGGTGGTACGAAAGAGAGAACGCTGCGAAGGCACGAATTTTCGGGACTCACGCTAGCAGATCTTGCGAGTCGATCGGAGTTTGAATTGGACGTCTTGTTGTTTCATGCTGTCCTCTTTTCCCTTCGTCCTACCAACACGACTTGTCCTCATGTTCTCACTAAAGACTTGCTAAGTACACCTCTTCACTGCGCAGAAATACATGCCATCCACATCTGCCTGCAATCTCTGCCTCTACCAGCTCTTTCGCGAATCTACCCAACTAATCGGCTGAAATCGGTGATCCATTCTCGATGAGATCCATTGTCACTGTCTCACTTACGTATATCGATGGAACTTCTTTTGTCTTTAGATTTAACCTCGTGCTCCCATCGGATCCGAGGTAAGCCCACTCCTCCCATCCAGCTGGACCTGCTGGTATCTCTTAGTCCTTCCCTCCTCAAAGCAGCACCACCAGATGCATGTGCTTACACTGTTCCTCGAAAACAGGGGACATCTTCCACGCGTCTATGTCACGGTAACAATCTTGCTCCGCCTCCGTGCCTGATCTGATCTAATTTTTTTTAGATCACTCAAGATCAATCAGCGAACGGCATTCCCACGCCATTTTAAAGCTTTTGAGGGTTCCTTTCAGCTGCAGCTTTTCTTCAGGTCATAATAAGTAATTCTCCACGTATGCAGATTTGAGGGGTTCAAATCTGACCCCAAAGATTAACTTCTCATGCTTATGCTCATCCTCACCCACTCTCATTTCGAGGCCCCAAGTAACCGTGATACCCGTGAGAGCGGACCAGGGAGCCAGATTGTCGGAAATAATAAATTGCTGTGACATATCTCCCCCTATCGAGATCTTCCCGCGCTCTAAAGTCTACATAGGACATCAGTTCCGTTGATGAAAGCGAGATGTTGCACGACCATTGTACTAAGATTGTACTAACCAAAAGACAAAACCTCCCGGAAATGACGGAAGGAATGCTCAAATGACCAGATGAACCGTATAGTTCTGCCAAACAAGACAGACAAACGAAGGGAGGCGTGCCCAGAATAAAACTTCCTAAACTTGACCAGAACCATTCCTCGAATTGCTGATTGCGCAGTCAAGATTTCCAGAAACTGCGCCATGGGAGGGGGGACCCTTGGATGATATCATTGCAAGATCAAATGGGTTTGGGTGATAGATTCATGAAACAAATCGGGCTGAGCATCCCTCGAGGCCTCGAAAGACTCTGGCTTTGACCCTAAAACCTTGCGGTACCGGTCCGTACGTCGCGGGGTTTCTACGGTCTCCATCCATCACCGTGTCCTGGCTAACAGCGGGTGAGTTGGTGGGGCTGCTAGTTGTATTTTGCTATCAGTAGGCTGGAACAGCCTCGAGCTTGAAGAAAGGAGATGACGCGTCCCGGTGCCGGTCTTGATCCATATCCTGACAAGCTCGAATGACTAGAGTAACGTCATCAGATCCATACGGGGTTACCATGTTGAGGAAACGAGATCTCTGATCCGCTTGACAATGAGTGACCCTGATGTTCGTGAAATGGTGAAATGAAAGCTCACCTCTCCGGACGACTGTCCCAATCTGTGCAAAAGCTCAAGGTCATGACAAACGTGCCCTGTTAATGTCTCTCGATCAGCACAGAGTTGTTGGGTCCACAAGCGCAGTAGTGTCCAAGAAATTGTGTACAACATATACGAGTCGGCCTGATCACCGGAATATCACAGAGCAGGATCTCATACTGAATTGCCAAGGCCCATTTCAGTCAAGGCAGGTACGTCTTGCGCTGTGCTGAGAAAGACAAATTTGAGGAAGCCAATTACCAGGGACTTGTTCTTGGGAGCTGGGGACTAAATGAGTTTCCGAGGTAAAAGAACTTGCAGTCTGAGAAGAAGGATAGTCAACAACACCGAGCAGTCATCATGGAGCCGAACAGCGCACCATTACATTACACGCACAGTAACATATGCGCGAATCCTCAAAAGAATGCCATGGATGATCGATCTCATTCCACGTACATGAGCTGGAAGTGAAAGGTTTCGAAACCTTTCTTTCCACCTGGCATCATTCATTCCACTAGTCATGACCGTAAACCTACTGTCAATCGTCGCTGCGTCAATCTGAATGACGAAATGATAAGCATTGAAGAAAAACGAGACAGCTTCTTGAGACTCGACTTGAGGCAAGGCATCAATCACAGGACGCATATCTGAGAAAGTTAGAACCCTAGAAGTCAGAACTACGGCAGGTTCAAAACAAAGAGGGTGCCAATCACAAGTGAATGCAGAATACGGAGAAGAACACAGACACGTATCTGATGACACGACGCACAATGGGCGATGTGTAGGATGACGTGCATATGACAGGGGGATCTCAAAGAGACAGGCGACTTACAACTTGAAGTTTGGATTGCCGGCAGTTTAGATAATGTCAATGTACCGGGTTGTAGACTTGCGTTCTGAGGCATGCAAAAGGACTTAATGTATTTTGGCTAACAGAAGCTGCTACGGAAGACACTGATGAGTAGCAGAGGTACTCTTTCCAGAAGCTTGAAATTTATTGTAGTTGAAAACTTAACTGTATGCGGGTAACTTTTGGCAGGCATAATTAGAACCCAGGCGTAAAAAGGAAAGACGACAAAAACCATGGCCCATATAGACACCAGATAGCCATTAGCTTCAAACCTCGCACTTGTGAAATGCCTAATGACCGCCGGAAAGGAAACTGGGACTCGTACCGGGACGAACAGGAAAGGCCGTCTTTCCAGTAGCTTCAACTTTGACGGTGGCAACTTGCTAGCTAATGGCGAGACTGAAATTGCTTGTAGATGGGTGGTTCCTGGTGTAGGATGTAAGTAGGTGCAAAGGCTACGAGGATGAGGTCGTGACGTTCGGGACGAAGGAGCGCGAATCGCACGTGAGATGCGACGTTCTTTTTGACCCTGACTCCCCGCCGGGTTCTGAATCTCGTTAAAACGTCACCGCATATCGATATAGAATTATTGGTGCCCTCAAGGATGGTCTAGACAGACGTACCCGAATTTAGATAGACTAGTTTCGCTGGTGGATGGGATATGAGATAAGTTACGCAACTCTTCTTCGTCAAACCATTTTCAGTTTTCCCTTTGTTGTTTTTTGACACGAAAGGCCCACTCCTCCAAGATTGACTATGAGGGTTCCGACATGACTCGGCTTGATTCTCTGCGTAAAGATTACCGCTCCGCAGGACTCCTTCATCACTGCCTGACGCAAATCAAGTGCCATTGCAGAACCATCCTTTGATGCACGGATATATGCGCATTTCAACAAACATCCTCCAACTCGCCGTCTTTCCATTCGGCTCCAGTTGTCTCACTCACATACCAACCTCCTTCCGGTGTCCTGCCTCCCGGTGCCACATTACCACATGCAATATTCAGTAATACCGAATACCTTGGCAGCACCCGCGATTGCAGCGATGTATGTAGATGAGTCCATACTCATCACATTGCTTTGTCCGAATCAAACGAACCTAGGTTTAATGCAAGAACTTCTGAGTATACGCAGGAAGCAGGATCCATCGTGAGTGCAATTGAAAGTGCAGATGCGTTGAAAGCTAATTTCGGTCCTGATACAGGCATCTGAGCACCGGTTTAACCATGTATCAGTACTGCAATGATGACAACAATTTCCGAGTATCTTAGCTTACGAGGCCGCTGCCGCAAACAACCAGGACGCTGATCTCAGTCCAGCCTCCAGATAAGTGGCTACTTCGCGGATTTGAACGGATTTGATGTGTCTTTGTTAACGTACAGGATCTACTTTAGTTGAACCACGTCAAAGAAACGACTAGTGATGCTCTTGGCGATTACCTGACCATCCGGTAGTATCCACTACGCAGCCTTGTTGCAGAATAATTATGATTTGGAACGAGTTGGCAAAACTAAATGTACTTATTATGATCACTCAATCCAGTACGTGCTATCTCCTTATGTTAAACCAAGTGCTCTACGTTCCGAACAACGTCTGCTGAGACTCTACTAGAGAAATCCTCGGTGCCTGAGACCGGGCCGATCCCTAGAAAGTTGGTTAGACCTTTTGTGGGCCGTACTAATCCTCCAAGGCTCGTCTCGTTAAACCGGGATCTTACTTCGTCTCTAATGTTGAGATTACTGAGAAAAGTCAAGCCAGGGTCTGGCTATCCATCGGCTCAGTTTACAACTCACTGGCCATCTCCTTCAACAAGGCTCAATGTCATCCAGCCTAGATTTAAAGCCATCTGTCAGCGTCGACATCCGAGATATATCGACATATGCACACTGGTCCAAGTCTTCCAGACTCTTCTCCAAGACTGCAGAAAGTAGAGGACCATATGGGATTGATTGGCAACGACACGCGGCGATGCTCTCTATGGCTAGGAGCTACTAAGTGTGCCGCCATCAGCCAATGGATTCATCGAGAGGAATCTCAGAACGCGAATCTTGACAGCTAAGGAACTAATTTCCGCCCTCTTGCTCGAGATAATGATGCGGTACTCAAGGAAATCCGATAGACGACGGGGCCGCATGTTACAGTCTGAATTGCAACTTCATCGCCTTTCAACACATCTGTGACTCGTGTGGTGCTGAAGAGTATTTCCGACCATCTAGGGTTCAGTATAGTCTTTGTTTTATCTGGACAGAAAAGCTATATTAGCGTGTAGCTATAGTACGCAAGCTACTGGATAGTTTTCGGAGTGGGAGAGAGAAATCGATGAGGAACGTACCAGTGTTTCCCCCTCTGGACGGTCCATGGGAGTGGCGCTGGACCATCCAAAAAGCTCGAGGGTCAGTCATCCTACCACTGTAGTATCTAGTTGCCGTAGTACTTGCGTAGAATAAATGACTGTCTAGATTGTGTTAGTTAATTGAACTTAGCAGCAATCGATGAAGCATGCGGATCTGGACACATACCACTTATGCGGACCAATGCAGCAGTCTCCCAATAAACAAACGCTATGCTCTGGTCGGTAAAGCCTTTGCACAAGTGGAGCAACAGCTGGATGGCCCAGCTGAGACGGCCCTTTCCATCCGTTGACTGAGGATCCCAAACAGATACATCTCGGCGCACGACTCCGCCAGGGTGATCTTCTGACCGATCCTAGTCCAAGGGAGGACGAGCCAATGACCTGGGTGCAGGACACCAATACGAGGGTCCTGCGAGGGTGAACATAGTGAAATGCGAAGTTTGGACAATGAAGTTGGTTCTTAAAAAAAGGCGTACTGTCCGTCCAACTGGATCCTGCTTCACAGAATTTATGCCTGATTTGACGACTAGAGAAGTCATCTTCAGGAATATCATCACAAGCTAACTGGAGAGCCGCTGCAGGATGCCTTTTTTCTTGACTTCGCCCTAACCATGTATCGGTGTTGAACAGTCATTGGAGAGGTTTTGTTGGACGCGGTCTGCCTCGACACTGAGAATCAGCTCAGAAACTAGAAGACCATACCAGCATGATAACCCACCAATTCCAGCCATCTGACCAATGGCGAACTAATGGGCAAGGCTAGTTTATCTGAATTTTGAACACAGCTCGAGAGAAGGGACGAGCTTCCCCAGCCTCTGCTCAATCACGTGAACGGCACGTGGTTCACAGGAGACTATAGGAAGCTAGCGGGCACATCTTCTCAATGGTGCCATGGACTATTGGTTAAGCCCTTGGCCTGGGGCTGCTCGATGAGGTTTCGATCCTCTTTTGATGCACTTTTTTGTAAATGTTATTGTGTAACAATTTCATTGTTCTAATCCTAATTCACGGCTATTTTATGTAATCACTTCAATGAATGAGTAGCAGCCCGTGTGTCTATTGATATGGTCGGTTAGGTGCCTCACAAGACATTTCAGTCAGTGCCATGAGATTACGTTCTACATACCTCCGGGCGCTACATTACAGTTAAGAAAGCATTTTGTCATTGCCGGAAATGGTCTGCATCCTCACCTGAAGCCCCCCGCCTGAGTGAAGCAAATGACGGGCTTCGGTAGTCTCATACTTACCCAATATTAGGGCTTCAGCGCATTTACAGTCTTTCTGCCATCTTGAAAAAATTGTATTTAAATTAATTGTACATATAATCGATTTTAGAGCGTTAGACCACCTTTCTATGAGGTAGAAAGGGAGCAAGATGCGAAAGAGGATTGAGGCGAGGATTTTGAGGCGCGTCAAGAGTCACGTACCATTCACGTGATTGGGGCAGAGGGAAAGCTAGTACCAATAGCTACATTCTGCTCATTACAAGCTTCAGACTCTGGTATGTACCACTTCTGTCGTGTTCTCTATTCATCAACTGATACAATAGATTCTACAAATACCTCCACAAGACCAGGTCTTCATACAGTTAGAAGAAGGAGTCAATATCATCTCCAACTACAGCCAAGAACATATTGCATAGCACTGGAGACTTGCAGTGCGTACCACGCTGGTCATTCCTTGTACTAGCAATACTGATAATTTGACAGCAATGCCCACAACACTCCTCTGCAATCGCTGTCATTCAGAGCTCAAAATCAAAGATAAACCCGCATTCTCGTTCATAAATGAGTGGCACTGTACCATGTACATCCTTCCGATACCGAAGTCTGCCAGATACAATCTCTTATAGAGGATGTGGACTGTGACCTTAGCCTTTATGATGAGGAAATCGAAAGGCTGTCCGAGACACTCGCGACTCTCAAACAACACAGAGAGGACCTTCAGATCTGCAGGGACCACTATCATGCTTTCTCTGCACCTGTCCGCAGACTACCAGTGGAACTCCTCGAAGAAGTCTTCATGTGGTGCTGCACACCAAGTCTTCTGGTCAATCAGTGGTCAACACTAGGGGTTGTAGCACCAGCACATTCCATTTCCCAGACGTGCTTGTACTGGCAAGAGATAGCCCTAAAGATGCCGGCGCTCTGGTCAGACTTAGAACTTCATCTGGCATATGAGGAGGCCAGTGCTGCCATGAAGGGTTTGGTGGACCTGTTTCTGCGCAATTCAGGATCTGCATTTAGTGTTGTAAACGGTCCGACTTGACAGCGGCTAGCCGACAAGCCGAGCCGGTATTAGAGCCGCAGCTCGGCTCTGACTGGCTCGCAGCTCGAGTCATCTAGGGTAGGTCAAAATTTTTGTCTGTGTGGAGCAGTCAGAGTTCCATTTCAGAGATGCCAACAAGCATTGGCTTCCTCACTTCCCTTATGAAGATGGCTGGAGCCTGTCAGCCTTGTTGGAAATTGAAGTTGTCGAACCTCGTCATGTCATCCTTGGCATGTTCCCACGACCTCGCTTACACCTCATTTTGCAAACATTCTTGTGATTCGTAAAATACACAGGTAAAACTACTTTAAATTACTCATATATACTATTTACGGACTTGAGATAGCCTTTCAGCTTTGTAGGTAGCAATAGTTTGCTTTTTTCTGTAGACGATTGGATTTCACCGACTCTAAATGGCTAGAGTCGGAGTCAAGTCGATTTTACCGGCTCTGACAAAGAGCCGAGCTGGAGCGGACCATAGCCAACCGTTTACATCACTATCTGCATTATTGACTCTCGAAGTCATTGCCGATTCCATAGAAGATGACGGTGATGAGGCTCAACCAGGCGAGGACAGTTGCATTTGGCCTATCCTCCAATCTCTATTCAAATGCAGAAATCACTGGACAAAAGTGTCTTTCTGGTTCGGCCGCAATGTGCTTTCCGTTGCGGACGACTTTCTCTCCCAGCCAACGGACTGCCACTACTCTCGTCTGAAGCACCTCACTCTTAGAAGCATATTTGAAGCAATCAGTGTATCCAACATTTTTTTGTCGATCTGGCAACATGCTCCTATGCTTCTCTCGTTAGAGGTGTCACCCTGCGATGTAGACACCTTTGTTTCCACTTCTCCAAGCTTGCAGGTCTTACAATTAGGGGCTGTGGAATCTCTGTCAATAGTTCCCTGCTCATTGCAGACTTTCCCAGCTCTGCAAAAAATTGACTTCGAGCTTGACTTGGTGGATGACTCGGATGAGGTGCTTCTCAGGTCTGACCTCCCAATTACTCACATCGGAATGCGTACATTTATATGCCAGTTTCATCTTATCGAGGCATGGGCTGTACTCTTCGCTTCTTTGGCATTGCCGTCTCTCACTGCCCTTGTTCTCACTTGCTTTGGTTCAGGTGTGCAGCAAAGCACAATCATTCCTGGCTTGAAGGACATGATTCAGTGCTCGCAGTGTTGCCGAGGTCCAGTTCGGGTCAGGTCTGGCCAAAATTTTCTGGCCCTCGACCCGGACCTACGGGGTCGGTCCACCTTCTTGTTGGACCTTGACCCTGGACCTGCTGGACCTGGTTCAAGAGGGTCGGTCCAGGGTCGGCCCTGGTCTGCACATTGAAAATTTTTTCTCGAAGGTAAAGCCATAAAAAGTGCTCCAGTCCATAAATAATGTATTTTACTACTAGTATCTATGTAAATTGACAATACTTACTGTGATAACGGAGCCACAATGCGTCTGCGCATTTTTGCAGCTGTGAGGTCATCCTCGGCATATTCCGAGTACAGTTATTTTGGGTGAGAAAACGAAAGAAAACGAACTGTGGCGACCACATGGCAGCTCAGGTCACTATATGTACTACGAAGAAGCTCAAAAGAAGGTCGACGATACCATTTCAAGTCCCTAAACTTGGTCATACCGACACTTGAGGTCCTGGGTCCGGTCGGGTCCGGCCCTCCTCTGCAGCCTCTGGCCCTCGACCCGGACCTCTAGGTCCGGGTCAGGTCCTGCATAGCCACTGGACCTGGACCTCGGGGTCGGTCCGGGGTCGGTTCAGGGCCAACAGGGTCATGGCCCGGACCTCGGCAACACTGAGTGCTCGGGCTGCCATCTGCAGAGACTGCAGCTGAGTGGTCAGCTTGTCCAGTCGAGCAACGAGCTGCTGCAGTTGCTCGCTCTTGTCCCTGAAGTTACCGAACTTGATTTGGGTTTTAGGCTGATTTGTAGTGCGCTTGTTGCTGGAGAATTTTTCTCCAGGCTCACCTTCACAATCAACAATCCACAATCAATGCAAGTGACTTCCAACACAGACATTCTTCTTCCTCAGTTGAAGCATTTCCGACTGTGGTTCTCCCAGTCCGACACTTCTCCTTTACCTCGCCCTGGAGACATATTCTCCATGGTCAGCTCCCGAAGGTCGATTCCTGATCCAACCTTGGAGCTTCAGCGAATGACTCGTTTTCAGTTGTCTGTCCGTCTTCGTACTTCTCCCATGGGCCGCGAATGGGCCAGGTCATTCTTCTCTGATGTGGAGCCCCATTTGCGTACATTGGAAAGAGAAGGTTTGGACTTGTGCTTGGATATCTCTAAGGAATGGGAGGATGCTTAAAGGGAACCACCTGCTCCGAGGTGTTCCATGTTGGAGTCTCAATTTCTTTTTGGACTTCGACTTTGCGTCTGCTACCAATAACTCGTTGCATTTTACGTGTATCTTTGTGTACAATAACTCAGTTTCAGTTGGCTGTCCGTCATCCTACTTCTCCCTTGGCCTGCGAATGGGCCAGATCATTCTTCTGTGATGTGGAGCCTAGTTTGCGTACATTGGAAAGAGAAGGTTTGGATTTGTACTTGGACATTTCTCAGAGCAGTTATTTAATTTAGTGTTCAAAATGATCAACTATCCTCACATGTAATCCTGCTGAAGGCAACAGCGTTGTCCAATCGCCACCATCCAGACACTGGCACCAAGCTGCTTTACTGCTAACTTAAGTCTCTTCTTCTGATCGTCCTAAAGAAGCTACATTCTCGAAGTTTGGAAGGGGACGGCGACAAACTGGACGTTTGCCAGTGCGATCTTTCATTGATTACACGGAAAAGTCTTGACTGTTAAGATTCGGGAATCGGGAAGCTTAGGGAGAGTCGTCTCAAACAATTACTGGTAACAACCTCCTTCGCCTCCTGATAATGTGAGCCGACCTTCAATTCAAAGTCTCTGACCGTGGTAAGGTCAAGCAGGGATATGTACCAGCATCTTCTAGATCTACGATTTCTCGAAAAGAGATTTGATTTTCATGGAACCTATACTATTACGATACCCCGACCGGAGTCAGTAATAAGAGCGAAACACAAGCAGCATCCACTCTTCCACTGAGTGCAACAACGATATAAGGACGTATTCAAGCACTGACATCAAGCTGATTTGGCGTGGTACCGCCATCTACTGAACCTCTTCTCCCTGCCATTCTCCCCCCATCTGTGGTCAAAAGCAATGTCGCATGGACGCCATCCAGGTCCAATCTTACTCCATGCCTTCCAAGACCACATACAAGCTTGCCGACCGCAGCATGAAGTGACTGAATCCATTCCCGTCCTTCTGTGCAGTAAAGCTGGCCAGACAACTTGAACCAGGCTAGCTTTTCCAACTTGCCATCGGAAAAGCCGGGAGGCGACAGTCGAGAATGAATCATTGTGGATATGTCCTCGAAGTTCGGAAGGCGGCGAGTAGGGCTAGCGTTCATCGTCAAATGAAACCTTTTCAACTGGGGGAGGATACACGGTCCAATCGAAGTCTGGTGGAAGGAAAGTCGTTGAAAAAGATTCCTGGAGACGACTCGATGCTCTCGGTACTGTGAACCAATCTGCAGCCGAAAGTCACTGACCGCTGGAGTGAGACTGAGAGTCTCAATCAACTCTTGATCAGACGCGAAAAGGCTACACGGCAACCCTAGGACTTGTATGTGACAAACAGAGCGCTGGATCATATCCCTCAATTCTTCGAACACGCCTTCGCCCAATGCCCAATCATCACCCGAAGTGAGGAGCAGCGTAGTGAGACAGGGTAGAGTGATCGAGGATAATAGTTTGGACCCATCGAAATAATAGTGATGCCCCGTCATGAACGCGTATGTCAAGGAATGAAGTTCGGGGAGGATGATGGGCGGCGAGACGGGGAAATCGATGTTGTCTTTAGTACGCTCCGTGCTGAAGCTGATTTCTCGCAGACTGGGGCAATGATGAAGAAGCGAAAATAAGTCTGATGACTGCGAGACAGGACTGAAAATCTGAAGCCTTCGAACCCATTGGCAAGGCAGAGGGTAAGACTTGTCGAATTTACGGATCTGGAGATCTCGTAATTCAGGGGCATGCTGCAAGAGGGGATAGAGGTAGTTGAACCCTGGACTAAAATCCTTCTTCCAATCAAGGGTAAGGGAGTGCAAGATGGACTGAGAACCACCGAACGACAGCCAAGTGTCAGCGAGGTATTCTTCAGCGCGACAGAAGACATGGGCAGGAAGATTGAAGGAAGCCGTCAACCAGCGATGGCTTTTGTCGAGCAAGGACTGTATAACAGACCAAGCATTGAGAGGAAGATCATGGATCAGTTGCCCATGCACATCTTGGCCATAGAAGTCGGCATCTCCTTTCACATGAAAGGCACTGACATCCAAAGTCAGAGGGGCATAGTCTGACCGTTCAAGGTAACAGTCAACCAGTTGCTCGATTCTCGGCCTATGCTTTACATGGCCCAAGTTGAGAGACAAAGATGACCATAGCTCGGGCGTAGCGACTGCTACAGCGCGCCAGAAGGAACACGTTTGCGAGAGCACGAGTGCAGGGGCTTCTACTCCATCATCATTGACCAGAAGACCGGGATTGCAGTAAAACGAGAAAATATAGGCCAATAGTTCGACAGGAAGCCTTCGAACGGGCGCGAAGACTGTCCGGTAGCAGTCCCTATACTCCTGAAGCTCGTTTCTTCGTCTCTTGAGCGTCTCGAGTGTCTGGGACAGCCTGCCAATCTCTGCGTCATAGCAGTTGAGATCGCTCTCGACACACTGCAGCAGAGACTGTATCCGAGAGGTCTCGGGGTCAGAGGGAACGTAGGCTGAGTGGAAGAGATCGTCGGATGGTAGAGGTTCTTGTTCGACTACAAGCTCTGCATGACATCTGTCGCATAAAATGGTCTTCAAGAACATTATTCGGGTGGCGAGAGGGAGTTCCTTGGAGATGAATGATGCAACGCTGAGAGTAACAGCAGTGGATGTTGGAAGCGGTATGGTAGGATGTGGAAACCAGTTAACGTTGAGGTCGAAAACCTGCCAGCTGACAAACCGGAAGAACAGAGGTTTCGGGAGGTTGATTTGACGTCAAGCACGCTACCGAACCAGTGCGTAAACCCCGGCCCAGTGTGCTAACCTCCGCCACCGTCGTATCAATCAAAAGGAAACGGCTGTCTCAGGTCCAAAAGAGGTGTATGGCCGATCAGTTTATGGACCGGAGGCAGCACTGACAGTGTTAATGGATGATTGTACCTCAACGTCTTGACAAGCTTAAGCCCGTCTATGAAACCCAAACACAAGCGCGTGCAATGGGCTAATAACTTCACCAGTTAGCCTATAGAGCAATTTGCGTTAATCCATGGGTTACCGACGAAAGGAAAGGTCAACCAAAACTCACCAGCATAGAGTCCTGTAATCTTCTGCCCATTTAGATCAAGTACACGCGCACCATCATCGACAGTGATGTCTCCTATTGTATAGTGAAAAACAGGAGTCATCTCTGCTACGAATGACGTCCGTGGTCGAAGCTAGCTAGAGAGAGTCCATGAATAAGTCAACCGAAGACAAAAAAAGACAGCAAAGTGAACGCACTCTTCCCAAACGAATCCTCTGCTTTACCCGCCGCGAACCCAACTTCATGTGCAGTGAAATCGCGCATCCTGGAGCAGTACCTTTCTTCGACGAGTTCTCAAATAGTGTCCTCGCAACCGTGCGACTAGAGACAATCTACACCGAATTCACGTAGGGCAAGTGCTGTGTTGGGTGTCAAGGTGAGATGTGGAAGGGCAAGACGGTCTCCAGCGGAGGCGATTTGATGCTGGCGATACGGTCAGGACTAGAACAGCGAGAAATGAAAG